>JAABKJ010014126.1:0-10168 GCA_011634705.1 Andricus grossulariae
CAATGCACTATCTCTTAAAATAGTTTCAAAACTTACATTGAAATTTCAATAAGGCTATTTAAATTTCAGTGTTGCATAAAATTTCAATGATTTTTTCACTAACCGTAGTGTAAAAAGCTTCACTAACATTTTTATGAAATTTCATGAACTTACTTCTAACAGTGTAACTAAATTGTATTTAATAAGACATGGCTGAAAATATTTCGAAAAATTAAGTGAAATTGGCGAAAGATGTGTTACGTAATTTATGGATGGCCCCGTATCAAAAGTTCGAATAATATTCGAACGGTTCAAATTTTTATTTATTTTTCAATTTATTAGTTTCATACATTAAATTAATTATTAATATATAATCATAAAATTAAAATAATCATTCTATTAATGGAAAAGTAGAATCTTGTTAATATAATAAAGTATTTGTAATAAATAATCAAAATATTATATTCATTATGTTGGGATAAATTAGTTTTTAGTCAGACCTATTTAGGATTGCATCAATGAGATTTTCACTCTTGATAATTTATTGAGCAATGAAAATTGTTTTCCAAGTGATCATACATATATACAATGGATATATTCGCTTGCAAGATGTTAGACGTTTTTTCATCATGAGATTGTAAATTACATTTTGAAACGTAGTTATTATTATTGTAAAATAACTGCGAATCGTCATCAATTTCGTAATCAAAAGACGTTTGTTCACGCATGCATGAGGATTTAGTTTTTAATAACTGTTTGCATTATTATAGAAAGAAAAGTATTTTGTTTCTATATTTATAATATTTCCAAGCAAATAGTTCATTTACCTCACAAGGAAGCAACGGTTGAGGCAACGGTGAAATGATTATTTGCACATTTACCAAAAATGTTAGATCATCGAGTTTGCTGAGAAATTATCGTCACAGAATTCTTCAAAATGAGATTTGCGTAAGTTCAGTACGTTGATATAGAAGGTTCTTAATAATTGTTTGAAAAAATAATTTAAATTGTTTCATGAATAAATTTTGTACTCCAACTCGAGAGAAAAATAAACATAAAAAAAGGATCAGTTTTTCGTGCAAAGATTCAATTTTAAGTGTCAAAGAGTTCTAACCATTCTAACTTAAAATTAAATGAGTAAAATAAATATAGAGAGAAAAGGAAGATTTGATCTATTTTTATTTTTTTAGCAACTCATCACTGATTTTGACAATTTTGATTGCATCAAATAAAGGAACGGAGATTTGTAATCTATAATTAGCAATAATTGGCTTCCATTTGGCTTAATATAAAAACATAACATTTTTATGAAATATTTGATGATGAATTAAGGTTATTAGGGTGAAGGCACGCCTTCTATTTGTCAAGTTGATAATTAAAGTAATGAATGAGCATGATTAATGATTAAAGATTAAAAATTTGCAACTTTGCATGCAGTCAAACATGAGATAAGAATGAAACAAACGTATCAGCATCTTCTATTTATATTTTTTCCTCAATTTTTCAGATTACATCTTCGCATAATTCGGTACTGTAATTACATCACAATTACAAAATAATTTAAATAAAAAAATGTAATAATTTTAAAACCTCTTAGTTTAAATAAATGCAAATTTGTACTATAATATGATGCAATCTTTCAAATTGTTGCAAATTAGTATAGTTGTAAGTACGGAAGTGTAAATGATTTTATATGATGCAAACTTTCAAATTATTACGCATTTAATTCAGAAGTTTAGAAATTAATTAGAAACTAGAAAGGTTTCCAGTTTCATAGGTCAAAGTTGAAATTCTTTTTTTTATGTTCAAAGATGAAATTTTTTTAAGTTTTACAAGATACTGAACATTTTATTATTGCCTAAGTTTAAATTATGTTATTAGCACATTTTAGAAAATTAAAAATCAACTTATTAAAATACTTGCAAACCAATCATCATTGTTCCTAATTTTTAAATCTTTAAACTCATACTTTCAGATTGTATAATATTATTTAAGTTCATCTTGAAAGCCTTAATTTTAAATTGAAAACATTCGCAATCGAATAGAATCAAATTCAAATATTAAAAATTGCAGGTTAATTTCACTTTTAAATCTTTCAAAACAATTTTAAATTGAAAGTGTTCAACAATAAATAAAAAATTCTAGAATATTAAAATGAAAGTTTCGAAAGAAAAATGAAAAAAATACTTGAGTAACATTTGATATTTTAAAAATTGACCAATTTCAAACTCATAGCGCTCAAAATTGAATAACAATCTTCTTCTGTATTTCAAATATTAAAATAAAAACTAGTATACATTTTTGGATTAATATTTTGCATTTATTCTTGGCCTACTAATATTATTTCATTATTTGTCTCGAATAGTTTCATTGAAAGTGTGAAAGTGTGCGGAAATCGTGAGTTGAGAAATGATAATGTCATAAAGATAAATGTGAAATGTGACGTCATTTTTCATCGCGATTGTTTAAATTTAAATGACTCTATTTCAACAGAATAGGGGTTCATAATTCCTCCTCATTTCAACTCAGCATGAAACTCAAATTATACATTATGTGTTATGTGATGTATTTCATAGGATGCAGCGTAATTTAGGTAGGTAAGAGAAAAAAAAGCTTAAAGATCCTGCATTAAAAAAAAAATAATAGGTAAAATTTAATCCCAAAACAAATGCAACTACATATAATTTTTCCATAAAACCCCGGAATAATTAGTTTTATTTTATTTTTACCTTTGAGATGGTTAAGGGCATGCTCTACGGTGACCACTTGACCAAACCAGTCCTCGGTTATGAAATGTTTTTTTGGTGTTCACAATGTCCAAACGCAATGATATATCGCTCTCAAAATTTGGAATATAGGAAATGAGACAATAAATTGAGTTTGTATATTTAGTTTGAGTTATAATTTTGAAAAAAATTATTTGAGTAAAAAAGAAATAAGTAAAATTAATTTCAGTTTTTTTTTGGTGCTCACTACGTCCACACGGATTGACATATCGTGTTTAGAATTTGAAAGATTAAATAAAAAGCACTAAAGAACGTTTGTATACATCAATATGTTTATAATTTCAAAGAAAGTTTATTTATAAATTAGCGATATGTCATTGCGTTTAGCCATGAGGTTAGCAAAAACATTTTTAAAAAATCGAGGCATCTACTTTATCGACGTTGAAAGTGTATTTTTTTCTCCGCTAGCAATTGCTAAAAATGCTCCAAAAATAATGACAGGTTACGTGTCTGCAGATACTTACTTGTTGTTTTGCAACGAATGTGCAAGTGTTATTGTTTATATTGCTTTTTAGAATGTTTGGACGATTCTGTCCGAAATTTGTGTAAGTGATCAACATACGCGAATCAAAAAATCTGAAATGCATCAAACCAAACGTTACCTACAAAGTTCTACAACTCGAGCGGTAATATCCTATGACCTATTTTATCAATTTATAAATCAACTTTCTTTGAAATTATAAACATATTGATGCATACAAACGTTCTTTAGTGCTTTTTATTTAGTCTTTCGAATTTTAAACACGATATGTCAATCCGTGTGGACGTAGTAAGCACAAAAAAAACTGAAATTAATTTTACTCATTTATTTTTTACTCGGATTATTTTTTTCAAAATTATAACTCAAAGTAAATATACAAACGCAATTTATTGTCTCATTTCCTATATTCCAAATTTTGAAAGCGATATATCATTGCGTTTGGACATGGTGAACACCAAAAAAAAATTTCATAATCGAGGACTGGTTTGGTCACGTGGTCACCGTAGAGCATGCCCTTAATGAAGATTTTTTTTTTACTTTTAAAATCATTCTAAGATTACATAAGAATGTATTCCGGATTTTCTTACTTTATTCGACTTGGAAATTCTTGCTTTTTCAATTGATCCTCATATAATTAAAAAAACTGAAAAATTATAAAATGGCGGCTGGTTTTCTAAAATTCTTAAAAGTGAATTTTCTCAACAAAAAACTATCAATCTATTTTTTTTTTAGAAACCGTTGGTAATATGTATTACATATCCATTAGGTTTGGTTCTTGGTAAATCACTGCTTCACATTTTAAAGAATCATTTTGAAAAAATCAAATTTGTACATTTTTCGCAGAAACAACGAAAGGAAAAAAAATATTCAGATAAAAGTTTACATATCTAGAAAAGTTCTACTAAAAATAACTCTGACTCTTTTGTGATATTTTGCCTTGTGTAGGGGGACAAAATCAGAAATTATATTTCAAACAAAATTCCTGGCCTCAATTCCCACATTAGACTGATGGAATGCCTTCTCATTTATTTGTTTATTAACATAGACTTTCTCTTAAAATTATAAAAAATAAAAAGGTGGGGTTTTCCTGAAAATCTTCGTTTCATGTTTTCAAAATTCAATGAAAAAAATAAAAAAGATTTTCTGGAAAGGCTCACCTTTTTCCATATATTTTTTTTACATCTTACGGATTGTTGCTCCTCTAGAAATTTTTTTTTACTGTTGATACGGTTTCTAATCCAAGCCATGACGTTTTGTGTCGATATTTTGCTTCAAGAAAATAATCGGATTTCAACAAATATTGCTGCGCACTTCCCGGTTTCTGTATGATTTTTTCCTTTTTGCTGATAGAAAAGTCTATTCATTTTCTGAAGTCAAATATCGACGGAAAGATCATCTATTGGGCCAGAAATTGTATCGAAAGTCCGAAAGTATAGTTAAATTTAAGGAATTACACTTATTGGTCAGGAAAATATTTGAACGGTAGCAATAATGTTATTTTTAAGTTAAAAGTTTTTCGAGTTACAGACATTTTTATGAAAAGTAATCTTTTTATTTTCGCAAATAAACTCTCGTTTTATAGTTAAAAAAAAGTTTTACACAGACACCTCTCCTACGTAAAGAACTCAATGCTTAAAATTCTTTTTATTTAAAAAGTTCGTATTTTTTAAGATTTATAGCTAGAAAGTTTTATAATTTATTTTAAAATTTTTCAAATACACTTCAAATCCAAATTGGACTTGAGTTTAAAATTTTTGGATTGTGTACAAATGTAAGCAAAAAAAATGTCCTACATTTTCAAGCAATTATGAACGTGTATAATAGTATGTGAACATCTACAGATCACATTACTTTGAAACTTTGGTTAATTAATTAATATTTAGAAATTTTGTTTTGAGAAAATTAAAACCTACAAACTTTTCTGATTTGAACATTACTTTAGTTTGAAAGCTTTGAATAATATGAAAGAATAATTGAAAGTGAATAATTATGTAGTAGAATGGGATATAATAAAAATGTTAGAAACTAGAAACACCTCGTGGCACTTGCCATGCTTTTGAATGCTAGTGAATTTGAAGTTCGTGAATAATTCAAGAGTATGATAAATACCGGAAAATCATCATACTGATTACAACGTTGAAAAATTGGGGTTTCATCCTGCGGAGAACCACATATAGGAAATTATTTTTTAAGTGTACACTCAATTTTTAATATTAGCTATTTGATAGTAGTATATTTAAAAACCATTTTGTCATTTGAGGCAATATTTACTGAGGGAGAGAGGGTGAACATTTTGGGATTTACGTGGATTTCGTTTGTTTCGGCGTTTTTTAAAACTTTTCTAATGAGGAGAAAGCAAAATTCGTCAAGCACAGATTTAATAGTTTTTCTCCGACTTTTCATTGATCTCAAACATTCTTTGAAAATATTTTCCCCTCAAAAATTAAATTAAAAAAATTACATTTTTAGAATAAAGGCATATTTTTTCTTTTTTTTTGTCACAAAAGAAATCTTATGTTTTTCCCTTCAAGAGCTAGGAGATGAAAAGTGGGGTTCTTGAATATCATTAATAAAAATAAGCCACGAGTGGTTTTCAAGAATATACCATCCGCTTTGCCGATTTTTAATTCTGTAAATAGCAAGAATAAATGTTTTCTACCAAATTCAAATACAGGGTTTCATGTGCTTTTCATAGGTCGTAACCATTTTTTGAAAAAATAAATATTTTTCCTTTAAAAATGAAGGTCAAATATAAATTTGACTTTCCATAGGACACTTTTTTGCCAATTTTTGTTCAGGTTTGCATGAAAGCTTCGACTTTTTTCTTAAATACCTTGAGATTAAAAAGTAAAATTTAATCTTTTACTGACGAAAATAAGTTTTAAGTTTTCCGGTAAACCCACTAGCGCTTTCGTACGCGGCGCCAGTGTTCTGAACGATTACTTTCAGTAATACAAAATTATATTTTAATTTTCAATCTTAAAGGTCAAGGGGGTAAAAACCCAAGATTTCTTTGTAACCCAAAGAAATAAAAAAAAAGCGTCATATGGAAAAAGTGAAACTCATTATTTTTTTACTTATTTCTTTAAAAAATGCTTATTTTCAGTGGAAAGGGTCGAAATAGGTGATATCGACGAACATCCAAAAAATTTTGTTTCATTCCCCTCGGTATTATTGTTCTTAATGACAATTTTTCCCCCATGAACTACCACCCAATAGAATAGCACAACACTTTGCTCAAGTTTGACTTAGATCCGACACCTTTAATTTCGTGAGTGGGTAGGACTTGAGAAATAATGCCCTATATGCATAATGTTATTTATTGAATATTTATTTCAAATTGTAAATTTTTTCTTGTGATTTATGAAAATATGCCGAAGAATGGATATTCAAGCAGGCATATTCGCAGACTACAATCGAAACAAACAGCCTCAGAATTGCAGCTATTGTCAGTTTTAAAGTTGCCTGAAAAGTCTGATGATACCAAAGCTGTAGATGAAGTATTTGTGGATGAAACAGTTGTGAATGAATTATATGCGGATGAAAACATGATTTTTTATCCGTTTGTAGAAGAAACCTGGGCTGATGCACAGACAGAAATAATTTCGAAAACAGGAAGTGATCAGAAAGAGGAGTCTTTGAAAACCAGTGCTGAGGATGATGATAAAAGTACCAAAAGTCAAACTGCAGATGGAGAAGATGACTTGGAAAATGTACTAGATTTTGATTTCAAAGAATACGATGAAAAAATAATTGACTGGGATATGTCGGATAGTGATACAGATATGAATTCCGAAGATTCTGACACAGAAGAAGACGAAGAAGAAGTAAATCCTCATCAGAATAAAGATGAAAGAATTAAAAATGCTTTGCGTGCATGGTCGCTATTGTACGAAGTTGCTTTGATTTTTCTCACTGCACTGCTTCTGCTATTGAGTCAGTTTACTGAGTATGTGTTACCACGCAGTGCCCGAACTCTCCTACGAACACCCAGATCTACAAAAATCACCTACATGTCTGATGGAGGAGAATATCTTCATCTTGGTCCAAACCGAGCCATAGACTCCATTCTGAAGCAACACAGTTATAAAGGAAATGCTGAGATCAACATGAATTTGATGATCATCATCGACGATTTACCTATATACAAATCTTCGTCTAAATCTTTGTGGCTGATTCTTTGCTCTGATACGAATTCAAGATCCGTATACCTGATTGGAGCATATTATGGAACTCATCATCCGGCTGATGCTAATGAATTCTCAAAAGAATTTACAGATGAAGCAACAATCCTGTTTACAAATGGAATAAATTACAAAGGGAGACAAATTAAGGTAATTTTTTTGCGCTGATTTGTGATGTCCCTGCAAAGAAATTGGTACTTAGCGTGAAAGGTCACACGGGATACCACAGATGCTCGAAATGTATGCTGAAGGGTGAAGCTGTAAAGCCTAAACAATGGAGAAAACCCCAGAAGAAGAAGCGACGTGTATGTTTTCCTGGACTAGGCCCATTTAGGTATAGGACTGATTTAGGGTTTGTGAATAATTATTACATAGGCGCTTATCAAGATCGAAAGGCAACAATTTTGACAAATATTCCTCGATTTGGGGCTGTTTCCAATGTGCCAGTTGATTATATGCATCTTGTTTTATTGGGAGTGATGAAGAAACTAATTTTTCTATGGTTTGAGGGCCCTCCTGGTGTGAAACTTTCTTCTAGTGACATTGATAAAATCTCTGTAAGGTTAGTAGAATTAAGAAAAAGTCATGCAAAAGATTTTTCTAGGCCACCAAGGTCATTAAGAGACATAAAGTTTTGGAAAGCTACCGAGTTAAGAAACTTCCTCCTCTACAGTGGACCAATGGTTCTTAAAGGAATTTTAAAAGAAGAAATTTATGTAAACTTCATCGCCTTACATGTCGCAATGGCAATCTCATCAAGTTCAATTATCAGTAAGATTCCAGGAAACCTCAGCTACGCTCAAGAACTTATAGAATATTCCATTCAAACATTTGAAATTTTTTACGGAAAAGAATTCATGTCACACAATTTCCATAATTTACTTCATCTTTGTCAAGATGTTCAAAAACATGGACATGTAGACGCATTCAGTGCATTTCGTTTTGAAAAGTATATGACGACCATAAAAAGAAAATTGAGAAAAAAAAGTAAACCCTCACAGCAGTTGGCAAGAAGGTACACTGAAATGGAAATTTTAGATAACCTGAACGACCTAACGTTTAATACCTATAAATTTAACTAACCGCGTCATTCTAGCGGATCATGTATCAATAATAATTTAAAGATGACTGCACAAAACGAAATTCTCAATCATGAACTTTTTTCGATCGACTGCAATAGTTCAACAAACAACTAAGTTTTACTAAAAGATGGTTCCATTGCATCAATTCTAAATATTATAGAATATGAGGAAAACAATATATATTTCGTAGAAAAGAAGCACCTTCCATTAGAGGATCTGTATGATAAGCCACATAATTCCAGCTTCTTCAATATTCACGTAGTAGATCAAAATAGGCAGGAACTTTATTCATGGCCTTTAAAAAAATTAAAAGCAAAATTCTGTAAGATCCCGAAAAACTATGAACCAGCAGTCGTGTTTCCAATACTTCATACTGAATTACCGTAAGTACTTACTAGGCCCTCAACCTCTTAAAATACTGCATAATAACTTATTAAATTTATATGAAATATGTTGAATTTGAAATGCCATTTATCGTCATTTTAGGAAAATTAAAAAAAAAAGTGTCAAAGGGAGAACTCAGCGAAATTTTGAACAATTGAATTATTAGTTCAATATTTATTTCCTCGTGTATTTATTTTTTCGAAAAAATATCTTAAAGCAAACGAAACATAATTAAAAATAATTCTTTAAAAAAAACTTATTCTCCAAAATTTGAAATTTGAAATCAAATTGGTCATTTATGTAATTAATTTGAAGAATACCAAATTTTCCTCAAAGCGATAACGGCCGAATTAAGAAATAAATGATGGACCAACAGTCCAGTTTATTATTTAATGACATTTGCATGCTTTTTCAGATAATTTCTTAGAATGCCATTTTCCGTGATCGAATTAAAGGATGGTGTAGTTCTTGTTCCTACAAAGTGGATAAAAAAGTTCGAAAACGAGACATCAATTTTTTGTTGGCCGCCTTATAAAAGTCAGTATGAAATAAATGAAGCAGTATCAAAACTGTCAGAATCCTCGCCTGCTTGGTCTCGGCACGATGTGCTGAAACATTTAAAAAGGACAAGTAAGGCTGGAAATATAATTTGATATTAATACTAACTGTATTATAATTATTTTACTATTCTAAACAATAAAAAACACCCAACGTGTTCGATTTAAATTCATTCGTTATACACTTAGGCACGGTTGAAAAGGGCAAAGAAAAAATGGTAGAGGCTTTAATAATGTCAGATGTTGATAGTGAGGCCACGGAAAACTATGCGAAAAAGCTTAAGAAGACAAGACAGGGCAAGGAAATCCCCTTTACCTGATTTCAAATTCAATTCGTCATTCGAAACTAAAAGCAATAAACTAATTTCTTCGAACGATCTGACTGGCATCAGTAAATTATTGAAACCCGATGGCAAGCCAAAATTAATGACAAGATCGAAACCGTCAATAGTAAGCGAGGAAAAAGTGAATATCCCGAACATCCCACTTCACCCGTCAAAGCGAAGAAGACTTGACTCAAATAATCGCCATAAAGTTGTAGGCAAGTTTAGAAAATCTCCACGCACAAATATGTAAACTTTCTTATTTTTATTGCGTAAGAAAGCATGATTGAATGTTGACTTTGATATGTCTCTAGAAGAGAATACTGCACCTGTACCTCCTCCTGCTGATCCTCCAACTCTTCATCCTCAATCACCTCCTGATGTTGAAATGT
>JAABKJ010014127.1:0-10168 GCA_011634705.1 Andricus grossulariae
ATTGTATCAGAGATTGGTACTTTCGTAAAGAGAGATTCTACGTCGAAACTCACTAAGATGTCTTGAGGTTGAATGTGAATCTGCTGTATCTTTCTGATGAAGTCAAAAGAAACGTCGGCAAGTTTCGTAGTTTTGCACACGATTGAAACCCGAAAAAGCTTTAAATTTAAATTTATCATAGTTGAGATGTTTTCTGGGTATCAGTAATTGATAATTAATCCGATATTATAACAAATTGGTTCACATTCCCACGGTATTTTCAAGAAAAAATGAAATTTACATAGTACGAGGTTAGAATTTCGCAGAAAATGACGAATACTGAACGTCCAGCCAAACTGTCACATATACTATAAAACACAATACATTACTACAAAAATAATATACAATATAATTGTTTGTGATATACACCTTTTTTTTATTTTGTAAAAACTTTATACATTTATTCAAATTACTTTTTTCGTAGACTATTGGCAAATAATTATTCTTGAGCGTGAAAAAAAGGATAAGTCGAATGAACCAAATGAGTGTTTCCATAAATATAAAATGGTCTACATGCACAAGCGACAGTATACTAATTTGGTCACGGGGGGTGAAGCTGACATAGAAACTTCCGGTAACAAACCTTGACCTCCGTGCTAGGAGTTTCTGGGGTCCTTTCTAGTGACATTTTATTCGCTAGGTTTAAGTTGGCAGTGTCATGAACATCTTGAAAATATGTTCCATATCATCACAAAGTCCAACACTAGGTTATGCAACTTAGACAAGAACCTGGATAACAAAAGGGGGCTCGCACTAGGCGGCGGGGGAGTTAAGTTCTGCTAGATCTCCGAATGGTTCAGTGACCATACCTCTTCTCCTTCTTGCTTGTGGCTTCTTATAGCGCCGAACCGTAAACATCCCAACTCCGGTGACCTTACAAGCGCCTCTCTCTCTCTCGCCCGCTTGGACCTCCTTGTACTGTATCTCGGGAACCACTATAGCGGGACTCAAGTGTATTTTGAATTAATAATGGTGAACCAGGGATTTTTCGTCTTTGACTGGGTGAACCAGTGAAATCTCACTGATGGTCCGTGACACACTTCTGGCTGTTTCAACCAGTGAGATTTTACTACTTGATTTTGAGAGTGTATATGGAAGTTTGGTTTTCTATATATAATTCTTTGTTTATTAATTTTTTTCTATTCTTCAAATACCTTCTACAGTTATTATAATTACTTTATTCACAGTTCAGTATAAAATGATTTTTTTAATATGAAAAAAATGGATAAGCCGAATGATTTAAATGAGTCTTTCAATCAATATATACAAACAGACATTCTTAATATTTTTGATTGATATTTTTTTCAATTTGTGCATTTTTTATTAAAAGTAAAAATAATTCTTATTAACGACAAGAGTAATGTAAAATTTTTAATGATAATTTTCATTCTGGAAAATTTTCTCCACGTGAGACATATATATTTTGGATTTATCTATTTGATTTATTTATTTGATTCATGATATGACTGGAGAAACAAAAATTTTACATTCTTATCAAGAGAAGGTATTAGATTCGTGTAAAATTTGACACCCCCCCCCCTGTTTTTTTGTCAAATGTCCACGTTTTGAGACGCCCTAAACCCAAAGAACAGGTTTTCACGAATGTATCTGTCTGTATGTATGTGTGTATGTCTGTCTGTGAATACGATAACTTTCCAAAGAATTGACCTATTGGGTTGGCCTTTGGTATACTCTTTTAGTCTCATAAACGAAAGGTCAAGTTCGTTAGCCAGCCATTTTGGATGAAAATTCAAAAAGTGAACGCATTTTGAAAATGTTTGGAGCCATGTTTTTTCAAAATATTAAAATCATTTGTCCAGTTGGTTATAGTACTCGAAAATTAAATCAATTTATTATCATGAAATTTTTCAATGGAATGAAAATTTTCAGACCAACAGCATTTTCAAAATCCAAAAGAGAAAACCGAAATTAGCATTTTCAGCCAATCAACGCACGACACGAAAAAAACTCAAGGCAAAAAAAACATGTTTCTTTTTGCACGCCCTACAAGTTTATCATAACGACTTTTCGAATTTTCTCAAAAAATCAAAATGTCTCATTTTTATTGCATGAAGAAGAATGAAAAATCAAGAATTTAATTCCACGGTCAAACTATGCAAGATACGACAAATGATGATTCAACAAAAACTGTGCACTCCAAAAAGATATACAAATTTGTTATGAATCACTTCTTGATAGAATGTGTAGTTTTTGTTTTATTCGTAAAAAATGACATTACCAGTAAAAAAATCGGCCCGAGTAATGGGCACATTCTTATCAAAACTTTGATTATTTATTTATTTTTTCATCTCGTGTGTGAGTTTTCAAGATATTTAATTTTTTTCATATCCTCAATACTATTTGTAACGATTAAAACAATAAAATAACCATCATTAATGCTCATGGTACTTGCGGAGGGATTGCTTAATTGATTATTGCACCAGCTTTCAAAATTGTAAATAAAATAGTTTATTTTACTGTATTTTACATTACACCGAGTCTAAGGGAAGCTTGGTACAAAATTAGTGACTGCCCGAGTATGAGAAGCTGCTCTCGAGGTGATGAGCACGGAGGTCCAATTGTATCTCAACCCTACGTGAAGGTTCGTTCTTAGTCTGATGACGTATCCGTATTTTGGAAGTTGACAGAGTGGGGTTTGTTGGGATTTTTGAGTCAGATCAGGTAGGAAAGAAGGGATGTATACTTTGGAAAGTTTGGTCATTTATTCCAGGCTAGAAAAGGATAATAAGGGTACAATATTGTCTCAGGAAGTGAGCGATGCGGGCCCTGGCTACAAGCATAAACTAAATTATCTAAGTACTAAAATCTTTTAATTCTGGAGACAAATGCTTGGGAATATGCCTTCTACCCACAGTAAACCAAGACCTGGGGTTTTCCTCTTTCTTAAGTCTCTGAACCTAGTTATTGTCACGTGGGAATTTAAGTTTACTATCTTACAAAGAAAATCTGGGGAATCTAACTGTTAAAAATTCTTATTTCCATAAAAATATATTGTTACGCCGTAACATGCCGGCCCCCTTTGAACGTTCAACGTTCAAAAAAATACAAATTACTATGATGAAGACACAAAGTTTGTTTGAAAAAATCTAAAAGAAATGCAATTAGAATAAAAACTTGGCCGCTAACAGTATATAATTTACAATTATTGATAAAAATACAAATTAAAGTATCAGATAGCAAAGCAATGTAAAGAGTACAAGGTAGAAACTATAAACATTGAATTCATCGAATAGTCGAAATTACGAAAGGTATAATTATCGACGACCATGATACGCATTTTAGTCAACGCGTAAATGGTGAATTGATGGCTCTGAGTAAAAAAGATACATTCATTGACAATGGACTAGCAATGGGCACAATCGTCGCAAAGCTCGCTTTTGGGTCCCTGATCCACTTCGAATCGTCACTGTTCGTACGACTTCGTCTGATCCTGGGTGAACGGTAGTGATGCCACCCAGAGGCCACTTTAAGGGTGGTTGATTATTCTCCTTTACCAGCACAAGAAATCCAGGCTTGATGTTGCCTGGATCAGTGGCTGATTGCCACTTGCTGAGAGATATCAATTTATTGACATACTCCTGATGCCACCGGTCCCAGAAGTTGTGGCACATTTTTTGGGCTAACTGCCAACACGTCAAACGATGCTCTGGAATGTTCCGCAAATCGTCTTGTGGCAAGCTTATCAGAGAATTACATACCGGGAAGTGAGCGGGTGTGACGGGGAGCAAGTCATTTGGGCCTGACGATAAGGGAGTCAGTGGACGGGAGTTCAGGATTGTCTCAACTTCGACAACATCCCATAAACCCCCGAAGTGTGGCGCGCGAGGCGGAATGAAATGCCATGAAACTTCGCGCTGTGATAAATATGTCTGGGATTGATTCGATTGTGCGTTGTCACGAATCCTTTTGAATAAATCTTTTATCTCGTTATTGGCTCTGACGAATTTCGTTGTGTTATCAGAATGTATTGACTGTGGTCTTCCTCGACGTGCAAAAAATCTCTTTAAGCATGCGAGGAAGGCTTCACTCATCAGGTCATTAGCTATTTCGTGATGAACTGCCTTAGTCGTAAGGCATAGAAATACCGCGACATATGTTTTAAGCTTTGTTCTGTTTCGATTGCGATGCTCTTTTGTATAAAAGGGCCCACAATATTCTATGCCCACGTTAAGAAAAGTTCAAGAAAAATTCAAACGGTTTTCTGGTAAGTTCCCCATTAAATATTCTATGTCGCGAGGCTTTGTTCGAGTGCATCTCACGCACTGTCGGATGATGTGCCGGGTTGCAGTGCGACAGTCGATAGGCCAAAATTCTCCTCGTACTCCGTACAGCTTGAATAATTTTTAGAGAAACGGGTGGTTTACTTTTGCGCATTCCGGGTATCTCAATCGCTGCGATAGGTAAATTTCGCCCAAAAGCTTCTTTTTGTGTCAACCATTGGGGACCGTGCCTCCATGAGGAACTGTGAAACAATTTCGCTGGACCTTGTCCGCGTGAAATCAAATCAGCGGGATTGCTATCGGTAGGCACGTGTCGACAGTTAATAATTTGAGTGTTTGACTGAATCTCGGCCACTCGATTTGCCATAAATATTTCAAGCAGATGCGGTGGCGTGTTTATCCAGTTCAACGTGATTGTTGAGTCGGACCAGAAAATAGCTTCGGAAGGTTGAACATCTAAAGATTCAATGACGCCACTGTAAAGTTTCGCGAGCAAAAGAGCCGCGAACGATTCTAATTTAGGCATGCTCGCGGTTTAGATAGAAGCGACTCGAGACTTTGAACAAATAAGATATGTGAAACGTTTGCCATCCTTGTCTGTCAAACGTAAGTACATACATGGTGCGTATGCCTTTTCACTGGCATCACAAAACTCGTGGAGTTGAATGTTTTTTGGGTTTTCAATAGAAACGCACCGCTTAAATTTTATTTCGTTCAGTAATGGAAGCTGTTTTATGTATTCAAACCAACTGATCTTTTGGTTGCTATGCCCGTTAACTCTGGCAAACATACTGAATAAAAAATTACATCAGATCTTGGGTTCCATCGCAGACCCAAGGTTTTTACGGTACCTGACAAATCGAGAGACATGTGTTCTTCCGTAGAAGAATTGATAACATGTGAAGACAACCTAGGATCGTTTGATGCCCATTTTCGCAAATTGAAGCCTCCCTTCGCCAAGAGGTCGATTAATTCGTTCCTAATCTTTAACGCTCCGGATGCGGTTTGAGCACCTGTTAATAAATCGTTCACGTAAAAATCGCGCTTCAGAATTTTTGAAGCGAGAGGAAAGACTTCTTGTTCGTCTGCTGCGAGTTGATGCAGAGTGCGAATTGTAAGATGTGGCGCGCATGCAGTGTCAAACGTTACTCGATTAAGCGAATAAATTTTAATAGGCTAATCCAGGCTTTGCCGCCAAACAATTCTCTGAAACTTGCGATCTTCCGGAAACACTAGAACTTGCCGATACATTTGCTGAATGTCAGCGGATAACGCGTAGGGAAACGACCTGAAGCGAGTGACGATTGAATAAAGGTTGTCTTGGATTGTAGGTCCAATCATAAAAGTGTAATTTAAAGATATACCGGTCGAGGCTTTCGCGGAAGCACCGAATACAACTCTAGTTTTTGTCGTGATGTTGTCATTCTTAATAACCGCGTGATAGGGTAAATCAAATCCAAAATTTGAGATCTCCTGATTGCTAATGGAATTAATGTGCACCTCGTCTATGTACCCTTGCATGCAGTCCGAGTACTGTGGAGGAAATTCAGGATTTCTCTCGAATTTTTTCTCTAGCGCGGAGAAACGGCGAAACGCGATGTTGTGCGAGTCACCTAACAATTTTTTTTGTGATTGAAAGGTAGCTTAATGCTTCAACGACCAGTGCCGTCACGCTTGAACGTATCTTCATATATTTTTTCCGCAGCTGCTTCTTCTTCGAAAAGACTTTTCGAAGAGTTTTCGTCCCCTAATTCACATAAAAGGGGAACATCCTGACACCTGATCGCATTACACGTGACTTGCGGTTTTTTTGAGTTTACTATATACTGAATTTTAGCATCAGTTGGTTGCGGATTGACATACCGACCCGAGAATATCCAACCGAAATCTGTTTCTTGAAAGATTGCCGATTGACCCTTGATAGCGATTTTTCCGGCTCGCACGAGATCGTAAAAGTATTCCGCCCCAATCAAAAGATCAACCTCTGCTGGTTGATGAAATTCTGGGTCTGATAAGAAGATATCTCTAGGTATTTTAAGTGAATTTCGATCAATTGGAAACACTGGAGTTAGTTCTGAAATTTTTCGGAATATGAGACAGGTAATATGAAAATCGACACTGTCGTCATAACGAGATTTTATCTTTATTGATGCTCAGTTTTTAATATTGGATTGAATATTGTTGACCCCTTTTAATTTTATATTTATCTTTTTCGTTTCAATGCCTAATACGTCTGCAAGTTTTTCTGAAATTGAACAGCATTGAGAACATGAGTCTAAATAAGCGCGACAAGGTTTGTACTGTCCCTTGCTATCCAGGACGCCGACAATAGCTGTGCCTAAGACTACGGGAGATCGTGCCTGCCTTAGAAGACTCACAAGGCTGGTTGTCGAATACTCTGGATTGTTTTTCTTATCTTCACTTTGCTTTTCGCTAAAATGCAACAACGAATTGTGCCTCTTACGAAACTTGCGACATGGACCTCGACGGCAATCTTTCGTGCGGTGATTGCTCATTAGGCAGTTATGACATAGATGGGCCTTTTTAAGGATCTCGTAACTCTGAGGAGGTTGCATATTTAAAAATTGATCGCAACGATAAAAAGGGTGTTTTTCAGAGCAGACTGGACACAAATGTTGAAAGGATTCGGAATTACTCTCTTTAGTTTCGACGGAGGTCGACATGCACGATGTTGATGGTTTAGAATGAAAATGCTGAGAATGATTTTTTGAACTGTGGGGCTTTTGCACATTATTCTCTTTGTGAAATGACTGAGTATTTTCGATTAAAGACCTGCGTTCTAAAAAGTTGGTCATGTCGGAAAATGAAGGCAACACAGCACTACCCACTGATTCTGCCCACTTCTCGCGAGTATAGTTATTAAGTTTTCCCCGAATTATGTGAATCAAAAGAGAATCCCAGTGGTCTACCGGTTGACCTAAAGCCTTGAGAGCTCTGACCCGTTTTTGCACCCCATCCAACAGTGCGCGAATTGAAAAATCTTTGGAAACATTTGGCAGATCAAACAAAGACTTTATGTGCGCTTCAACTATGTGTTTTCTGTTGTCATACCGGTTTTTTAGTAACTCCCACGCTACTTCGTAGTTCTGACTGGTTGTCTCAAGTGCCGCAATAATTTCCGTCGCTTCGTCCTTCAAACATGCTTTTAAGTAATGAAATTTCTGGATCGGACTCAGTGCGGGATTATCATGACACATGGACTTGAAAGAATCTTGGAAGGTGAGCCATCTGTCAAAAGTACCATTAAACGTGGGTGTTTTAAGTTTTGGAAGTTCGAAACGCGCGTGAAACCTCAAATGATTTTCGTCTGAAATAGGTTCGTTACTGTTAACCGTTTGAATCGATATGGTATTAAAGGATGATTGATTGGGTGGACCTGCAATTGAACCAGATCCACCTAATTCAGTTAACGAGCCTGGTTGTGAATTTTCTAAACTAGGCGTTACCGGTGACGCAGAACAAAACTTTTTTATTTGATATTTAAATAAACCGCTTATCGCGTAAAAACGATTTTTAAATTCGTTTCGCTCTGTTTCTTGTTCGGCAATATCTAAATCAGTAATTAAAATTTGTTCTATTTTGCTTGGAATTTTGTCGAACGCGTCCCATGTAGTAAGATGCTTTTGCAGCCGATCTTCCAAATTTACGGTATCGAAATCGGTTTGTTCGTGTAATGATGCAAATAAATTTTCTGAGCATGTCAAACGGCGCTTTATATCACAGCGTGATCGTTTTAAAACAGTAATTTGATTTTCTGTCATCTTTTATGTGAGAAGTGAGGCAATACGTGAAATTGGAACGATTGAACGGAATCAGAAAGGATTGATAATTCTCTTGACTTACTTGGTCGTAGATCTCCTTCACTGGAACAGCGGCTGGAACGCTGCCCTGGCGGCTCTCCTGGGCGTAGATGCTTTGGTTGCTGATCTCTATGTCCTGGATTCACCTCTGTCATACGTAATGTCTTTGAACCTCGATTTGACCCTGAATAAAGGGTTCGATAGTCCAGGAAGAAAAAGTGATCAAGTATAAGGGCAGTCTTTTGTAGCTTCCTCACTACTGAAAATGAGTGCCTTTCTCCACGATGGCGCAGAGAGGCAGTTTTGTTGGACACTAGAGTTCACAGTCAGTGCTGATTATTTACTGGCCTTTGAAGAAGCATGAAAGCTTCACAAACACTCCGTTATTTGATGATCTTAGCACGGCACAATCATTCGGTGAAGTAAAAATTCACTTTTGTTTACTTATGTATCAGTCACAGCACTCACCCGATCCTCACTTTATGCACAACACTTGAAATTGTTTATTGTTCTTTAAAAATCCGTCTCGAAGGACCATTTTTATGTTAGTGCGGAGGGATTGCTTAATTGATTATTGCACCAGTTTTAAAATTTGTAAATAAAATAGTTTATTTTACTGTATGTTACATTACACCAAGTCAAAGGAAAGCGTGGTACAAAACTAGTGACTGCCCGAGTATTAGAAGCTGCTCTCGAGGTGATGAGCACGGAGGTCGAATTGTATCTAAACTCTACGCGCCGGTTCGCTCTTAGTCTGATGACGTATCGGCATTTTTGAAGTTGACAGAGTGGGGGTTGTTGGGGGTTTTGAGTCAGGTGAGGTAGGAGAGAAGGGATGTATACTTTGGAAAGTTTGATCATTTACTCAAGGCTGGAAAAGGATAATAAGGGTACAATATTGTCTCAGGAAGTGAGCGATGCGGGTCCTGTCTACAATCATAAACTAAATTATCTAAGTACTAAAACCCTTCAAAGTCTGGAGACAGATGCTTAGGAATATGCTTTTTACCACAATAAATGAAGACCTGGGTTTTTCCTCCTTCTTAAGTTGCCAAACCTAGTTATTGTCACGTAGGAATTTAAGTCTACTATCTTACAAAGAAAATCTGGAGAGTCTAACTGCTAACAATTCTGACTTCAATAAAAATATATTGTTACGCCGTAACAGATCAATTTATGTTTCTGAATTTAAAACAATTTAAATTCAATCTTTATGCAGTTAAAATTAATCAGCTGATAAGTAAGGAAATAGTTCACAATATAAAAACCCTCAAACACTTATTTTGATCGAAGAAATAAAATTATTTTTACTTTATATATATATTTTTTTTAAATTTCAACTTCATTTCTGAATATTTTCATTAAAACATTAAAAAAATGTTAACCTTTTATTTTTCTGAAAAATTGACTTATTAATAACCTTTTAAACTAATTCCAACAAAAATTAAAATGTATGTACACATAACTTTGAAAATTGAATTCAGATACTCATTTCACAATATCAAAAATATTGTTGAAATTATGTAACTGGAATAATGGTATTTTAAATATGAATAAACTTCTATTACACAAGTTATAGCCAATATTTAATTACATAACCTTAAAATAAATAATCAATTTATGTTACTTAATAGAGAAAAATGCAGATAATGGAATTTATCGATTATTTATGGGAAGTCACCATATATAACTGATTAAATGACCGTAAATTACCGAAAATTTT
Source organism: Andricus grossulariae (assembly GCA_011634705.1). Lineage (NCBI taxonomy): Eukaryota > Metazoa > Arthropoda > Insecta > Hymenoptera > Cynipidae > Andricus > Andricus grossulariae. The sequence continues at coordinate 9,825 of JAABKJ010014127.1, forward strand.
CATAAATGTCCGGAAATTTATGAACATTTTTAAAATGAATTTTGTGTAATTTATGGTAAGTTACCATATTTACCTGTAAAATTACCATAAAAGACCGAAATTTTTCAGGAATTTCCGGATATTAATGGAAATTTTAAAAAATGAATACTGGGTAATTCATGATAAGTTACGATATTTACCTGTAAAATTACCATAAATGACCGAAAATTTTCATAAATTTGCGGAAATTTTTGAAGATGTATATTGTTTAATTTATGATGACCCCGGTAACAATTGTGCGACGCAGATCACCCGCAGATTGTGATTGTCAGGTTCTGCGTGCAATAACGCACTCATCTCGCCAG
>JAABKJ010014128.1:0-10168 GCA_011634705.1 Andricus grossulariae
AATCAACTCATATCGTTGGTTGCAATTTACTGGACAGGAAAAAGTAAACGCAAATTGAACGAATGTCTCGATGAAAACAAATATCATGGAGATAAGTTTAAAATGCAACATTACCATCACTAAAGATTAATGCAATTTTTAGAAAATTAAGATCTTTAACTAGAATCAGCCACTGCAGTTATAATTAAACTGAAAATATTATTGAACACAAGAACGATCCCCGGTTAGAAAATTTGATAATGTTACAAAACGTTGAACTAATTTGATGAAAAGTAACTTTTTTGGTTGAAGATTCATCATTTTAGTTAAAAATTAATTTCTTTGGCTGTAAATTGAACTATTTTGTTGAAAATTCAGCTATTTGGATAAATTCAACTGTTTTTGATTTAAAATTAAAATCTTCTCTGATCGAAATATGAACTATTACAACGCTTGTTAATCTTGCCATAACATGACTGTCGCTTGTAGCTTCGGTTGTAATACCAAAATTCGCAAATTCGGCTTCTGCCTGAATAGACCATACACACCTCTAATAAAAAAACCCCTATATGCAATGAACTTTTCAATATGACTTGTCAAATTAATTTCAAGTTATTCTTAGTTTACAATATCTAATCCTATTTTTTCCCTTTAAGAGTCACATATTAAAATTATAAAAATATTTTATTCAATTTGGACTTTGAAATGTTCCAAAACCAATATTTTAAAATGTAAATTTTCATTATTAAATGGTCTCAAATTTTAAAGTTAAATTTAGACATCTAATAATCTAATGCATCAATAAAATTATCATCAATAGGTAATTGAAAATTTTAATTGCCCGATTTTAATTTAGAAATTGTCCATTTTGAATGTTTTAAAATAATTTTATAAAGTCTATAAATGTACTGCCTTGAAAATAGCATTAGTAGACGCAGAATTTTAGTACTTTTTATAGTACTATTAGGTATATTTTAGTTTGAGTATGTAAAATACTCCAGTTGTTAGATTGTGGAAATCAAAACATCATTATCATCAATAATTAATGAATATATTTATTACCAATAATGCATTTCCTAGCAGTTACTTCATGTGGACAATGAATTACCGATTCTCATAATTCTATATACATAGAAGTCCGATAAGTTTCTGATTTCGGGGATGTAGGGGCGAAAAATTCCAGGAATTTCGGACTTATCGGATGCCCCCTCTAGTACCACGATATTAGGTGCGCACATGCGTAAGGATGATGCACAAATCATAAGCAAAATAGCACACGTAGTGGGAGAACCCCAATTAGTGTGTGTCCCGTGCATGTGATGACGTTTTAAGGGGAGTGTACACTTATCGGACGGCAACTTATCGGACTTGCACTGTATTTCGAAGTTCCGAATGTGATTAAAGGCGATCAGACGGGCTTATTTGCCGTTTTCAGTACACCAGACGGGGTAAGTCAGATTTAAATTATCAGGTGGTAGTTGATTAGCAGAAATTAGGGAGAGAAGGGAACTAATTTTACCGTTCCTTTCTTCCCACAGGATGCTGTTAACGACGTACACCACGCCCTGGCTACTGGTCCAATGGGATCTACTTTTAGCCCCGCGAAGGACGACCTGGGCAGGAGGGTCGTCCACAAGGTCCACAAGGAATATGAGGTATTCAGACTGGACAAAGAGGGCTATTGTAAAAAGTGCAATCTCGCGATGAGGGCCGGCGCGGCCGTGCCCGTGCGGTGCCGGTGAGGATCCACATGATGGCGGACCTTAAGGTGGGAGAAAAGGAAACCCACCCGGTGTGTGCGCGGTGACGTCGGCACATCAAAATGCACAGCCTCGTGTCCGCAAAAGAGTGTTGGCGTTGTGTGTACCTTTTCCTGGCACATCCGACTGCCCACTCTCAATTTGCGGATATTTATTGCCAATTATGCAACTTTAATGAAATGTTTCGAAGAGCTTATTGAGGATAAAGAAGTTGATAGCACCGTGGTTGCTAAAGCTTCAGGGTTTCTTCATAATATGGAGTCCTTCAAGTTCGTATTCCTTTTGACTGCAATGATCGAAATCTTTGATCGGATCGAGATCCTTAACAAAGTTTTATAAAAATTGGAACTTTGTGTTGTTGAATCATCTCGGACAGTGGAAATCGTTGCGGTCGTAATGATTTATTCTAGAGATTCGAAATACGAAACTATTTGGAAGAACTCTTATGAATTTGCTACCAAATTAAAACTCGAAGAACCGAAACTGCCAAGAAAACGTAAAATCCCAAAAAGACTTGAATATAATAATACAGAAAATCATGATTTTAAATCTCCAAAAGATTACTACAACAAAATATTTGGCGAGGTTTTCGATCAAGTAAATGTTTCATTAAGAGAGCGTTTCGACGCGGATAATGCCAAGTTTTTTAAGTTTCAGGAAAGTTTCGCAATTGGCGAAGTAGAAAAATCTGATGGCATTGTAGAATTTTATAAGGGAGATATTGATCAATCACTATTGACTGCCGGTAGAGATTTTTTCCAAGGTATTGTGAAGCATGAGGGAAAAGAAATGACAAATTTGAACTCTATCGTGAAGTTTCTAAGGAAAAAAGAATTTTATATGAATATCGTTCCCGAATTCGTACGTTTTCTAAGATTGATGATGACAGTGCCAGGTTCTTCGTGTTCTAATGAAAGAAGTTTCTCAGTTTTACGATGCATAGAAAACTATTTAATGTCGACCATGGCTCAACATCGAATGAATTATGTTGTTATATTATACTCCTATCCGGATTTAGTTGATGGACTTGATTCAGAAGCTCTAATGAATGAGTTTATTATACGTAATAAGAAATGTACGTCATGCTTTGCACTTCAAAAATGATTTATTTTAATCTTTAGAGAAAATCTAATAAATCGGGCTTTGTATATCTGAAAGTATATTGTTATTCATATTTTATCGTAAACTTGGGTTCTTTATGTTTCCATTTGAGTAAATTGTAAAAATCATTCCCCCCCCCCCCTGTTAACTCTTTACTACCCGCTCGGGCTAAAAGTTTGAAGTCGGCCCTGCCGACTGCCCAAGGTGAGGGCACCTTAATCGCCGAGAAAAGGGATGGAGAGGTTCTCCCTCATCCGGTGCTCCTCCAGCATGTGTTGTGATCGAGTTTAGTTTTATAACCTTCCGAATCTTCTCTGATGCCTCTCAGCACATTTTTGTATAATTATAGATTGTAAAAATTATTTACCCTCCCTTTTATTTAATTCTATTTTCTTTTCTGTTATTTATTATAAATTCATAAACAAATTTTTTTAAGTAATAAATTTTCCTTTGTTGTTTTGTGTGCTGTGATAATTTGTATTCTGTTAAATTGAAATTCCTTTCTTGTTTTTATGTGTTGTGACAATTGTCCTTTTCGCTTAATTAAAATCCTCTGTTGTTGTTTTGTTCTTGTGTTGTTATTTCTTTGGGACATTTGATTGAAACTTTTTTACATTCTCATCTCAATGAGAAGGTATTGGTTTTATGTGAAAAATGACTTTCGCGGTTTCAATCAAATTTCGACGTTTCGAGACCCCCTGAGTCAGAAAAAACGATTTTTAAGAAGTTGTCTGTCTGTCTGTAGTCTGTAGTATCGTGTAGGCACGATAACTTTCGACAGATCGATCAGATTAGATTGTGCTTTGGCACACTTTTTGAAGGCCTAAAAAGAAAGAACGAGTTTGTTAACCAGCTATTTTTGATCAAAATTCAGAAAGTGAGCACATTTTGAAAATTTTTGAGACTACTTTTTTTCAAAATTTGGAAATTCTATGTGCGGTTGTTAGTAGTGCTCCAAGAGACAAACAATTTATCCTTGTGAAATTTTTCGATAAAATCAAAATTATCAGAGTTATAGCATTTTCAAAATCTCAAAAAACAAAAGAAAATTAATATTTTAAGCCGAACAACGCATGATATGAAAAAAATACATAAAAATTGAATGATTTTGAATCAGAATTGTAAAATTAAATCGTTTTTTTATACAGGAATCCTTTAAAGTTCAAATTGTGATTTATACATTTTAAACTTCAACAATTTCAATTACAAATGAAAATTGAACAATTTTAAAACATACAATTTCAACACCTTATTTTAAATTGTCATTCGAAATGAACATTTGAATATTGCTGAATTATCAAAGACGGTGTTTGAAGTCTTGAATTAGAAATTGTTCAATTTTATAGTGTCGTCAAATTGCATGGGTCACTCTGAAAATTTCTGGAATGAGATTATAAAAACGGTGAAGTGGAAAATTTCTAATAGTGTTCTTTAGAGCAAATATTTAAATGACAGTTGGCGTAGTTTGCATCGCCCCCGTGCGGTTTTTACTATACTTAAAAACACACACCAAGTCGAGTAGTACCATAGATTATTTTTTCTTATTCATTCCAGAAACTTTCAGAGTGACCTACGTATTCATCTACGAATTTGATATTGTTGATATTGTTGTTCAATCTGAAATCTACATTTTTTTCAAATATTAAGGCTTTACATTTGATGCACTAAAATTTTGAAGGATTGCAATTTCTACCGTTTCAATTTGAAAATCATTTAATTTTGCTATCGAAATTTAGAATGTCCAACTTTCACTTTTAATTTAATGTTTAAGTCTTTAAAACTGTATTTAAAAATTCTTTAATTTGAAATGGAAGATTAGAAATTCACACCATGAGATATGAACAATTTTAATATTAAAGAACTTTAGAATTACGCATTGTAAACTGAATGACTTAATATACTTGAAAAAGTTACGAATTGAAATTTTGGCTTTTGAAACTCAAAAGACACTACATCTTTTTTAATGTTTCCGGCCAAAAAATGAATTCAGATATTTCTCGTGATTTCCCAGTCCCATAAAACTCCCAGTAATTTCCTGATTTTTCCAATCCAACGACCACCCTGGGCTAATCTAATCATACCTCAGGCTTTTGATAAAACCGAGCTTGATACTTTTTCCGAAGAATGTGAAATTTCAGCATTTCCTGAAAATCATCCTCAGTTATTGGCCCCTCTGTATCTGATTCTGAAGACGAACTGTCAGATGTTTCACTGATCAGAACATCTTGTAACCATCTTCGCTCTTCTCCTATACTATTCATATTATACAACCGAAGCTTATTAACTCTTTCCTCTGTAAAATAGTAAAAAGTTCAGTAAATACATGATATTTCTCAGGTTATAATTAAAAAATTTGTTTAATAATTACTTAAAAAATTAGAAAAGACGAACCTTCTTTCTGTGTTAAAATATCTTCAAGATATGTTTCAGACCCATCAGAAGAATCTGATGATTCGTTGTCCTCGTTGCTAAAATAAAAGTACAGATTTATTAGCAGGGTGCAGAGTCTTTTCCATGTAACCCTGCGTTTTCCCTTTTTCAAATTCGCTATCTTTCCATAAATCTCGAAAAACTTCCCCTTTTCTCTTTAAATATACTATATTTAAAAATACAATTGTTTTCTTTTTAAAATACAGAATTGTCCATTATAATTAATGTAACTTCTTTACATTTGACTAATTTCAAACTAAACTATTTAGGATTAAAATAAACATGAAAGGTAAAACGTTTGTTCGTTGAATCTATAGAAATTAAATATTTTTGAAATTAACTATAATAAAGTACGTCGGTCTGTCTGTCCACATTGAAGATTCTTTAGTTTAAATTTGAATAACGATTGCCATTATTTTAGACATATTATAAACATTATTGTTCGATTAGACCAAATTCAAACAAGAATTTAAAAATTTACAACTAATCTTAATGACATTTTTCAATTGAATACAAATTTAATAAGTTCTAGAATTTAAACAATTTTAAAAAACTACAAAAAATCAGGTTTTAACAGTTCGGAAAAGTTAAGTGCAGTTTTAAGTAAATCTTAAATATTTTTTCTTTAAATATACATGCCATATAATGTTTAATTAATGTAAAGATGTATCAGAATTTAAACCAACTTCTTTCTAATTTTTTCTTAAATGAAAAAACCTAAGCTTTTCTTTTTATCTCCCAGTGTTTAATTTTAAAAGGTTCATAGGTAAGTCTTTCAGTTTTATTTCATACATTTAAAAATTTTTAAATACATACTGTTTTTAGTGCTTAGACAATTTCAAATTTTAAACGTATGAAATTAAACAATTTTGATTTTGTAAATATTAGACATTTTCAAGACGTTTTACAGTCAACAATTTCTGAATTATCAATTGTACACGACAATTTTCAAGAATAAACAATTTCTGAATTACCCATTGTACATGTAAATTTTTAAATATAACAATTTTTAATAGAAGACCTAAAAAATATTGCTATTTAAAATTTAGGAAAGTGGAACTAATAATGTACATGATTTCCAGTTGCAACAAAACTATTGGCATCTATGAAGCTATTAAACTTAAGAAAAAGTAAGAGTTTTTAAAACATATCTCACTAACTAGAATTAATCCTTGTTTAATTTTTTCAACTCGTTTCAAACATTTTTGAAAACCTTTAATATTTAAAAGATGGATATTATGGATTTTTAAGTAGTTTATGTTTTTAATATTATAAAATAGAAATCGAAGGACATGAACGCGCGCGTGCATTTCATTGAAACGTTTTTTTAAAGATAAATTTAATTTATATTCATGGAATATAACGAATTTCTATAGAGCTTTAGGGAATAACATAAACTCTATTTCTACGGATTTCAACAATTTCAAGGGATATGAAGGACATACAAAAATTACAAAGAATTTGAAAGATTTTAAGTTATTTGAAAAGATTCAAATGAATTTAAAGAGATTTCGTTTCAAAAAATGTTAGAACTCTTAATATTAAAAATTTGTTTTCATGCATTTTAAAATACTTTGTTTTTAGTAATAGAAAATAAAAATCCAAGGAGAAATTTATTTAGATAAATTTAATGAATAATGTTAATTCAATTTATAACCAAGGAATTTCAAATGATTTTTACTTGTTTTAAGAACACTTATAAGTATCACGATTTTATTATTAATGAAGGAATTTTTAGAAAAGGGAATATTCTTGATTATGAGAACGATTTAAAACATCTCAAAATTGTTTATTTATTTAGTTTTATGTTTTCTCGGGCTTTTTTATATCACAGTGAATGGATTTTTAACGACCTAAGTATATCCAATTTCAAAAAATAAATTCTTTAACGGCAGAAATCATTAAGAAATCATTTAACACTATTTAAAAACTATATAACTTATCATAATATTATTGTTCCTGCTTTTAAAATGTAATAATAAATGTTTAATTTTTAATCTTTCCCCTTTTTCGTGAAAAAATTACCATATTTCCCCTTTGTTGAGCTCTTTTGGCGCTGTCATCCCTGCATTAGGTTTGGGAAAAGCTGGGAGTTAGGTTTACTTTAAATACCTGGCTCGATTGCGGAAAAGATCGTTTATTTGTGTGAAGAAAGGCTGAATATTCACGCTGCGCTCTAATCGCTGCAAATGCAACGGAGCAGCCATCTCGGCTTCCAACCCCATCATGCGATTTCGGTCACTCATAACCGAAACTTAATTCAACCCTCGAAAATAAAGAAGTAATTATATTCATTAATATTTAATTGTGAAAATGAAAAGGTGACTAAACTTGAAAAAAGTGTCTTTTAAAATAAAAATGACTGACATTCTTTTATTTTATCTAACAAGGTATAAGCAACTGATAAACTTCAAGGAAGCAGAAATTCTCGAGCCTAGTACACATTTTCAATAAACAATCCCGCATATAAAAACCTCAGAATCGGAATCCTCGAATTTTATATTTGTAATTACACCTAGAACTATAAAACAAAAAAGTAAAAATCACGAGATAATTGCGAAAATATTTGTGAAACCTTGCAGCAAGTATATTTATAATGAAAATTGTCTTCTGAGTAAAGTAGACTTGTATAAATTAAAAGCATGATTGTAAGAGGTAGCAGAACATGTGCTTGTTGACCCCGGACTGGGGTCAACCATGCAAAAGAAGATTTTCTGAAGAAAAGTAGCACGCGTCATGCAAATGCATTTATTGCAAATCTTGAATTGTGCATAATTTCATTACATAAGGCTAATGACATGCCGAATTTCTAGAGTGTGGTTATATTTACAGAAAATATTGGAGTTTTTGTTCACCTTCTGCTTGGTTTGACGCAACCCGACTTATTTCGCAGGAAATGTGGGTGCGGTCGCATCGAGAGAATTCTCCTTCTTCACATTGAAAATGGATATATCGGTCGACGGGAAATACATAATGTAAGGCAGCCAAGCAAACGCAAACTTTTGGCTTTGGCGTGCCATAAGATAATGCCAGCGCAGGGATAGGACATATTGCTGTCCACCATTTTTGTTTTCATGAGATGGCGCGCCAATCGGCGGTCCTCTTGCGGCGAATCTCCAAGCTCTTGACCTCCGGTTTATTTTCAACATTTGCAATATTTGGATGTAATTGTATTGTCTAATACAAATCTAGACTAAAGGGATTAAAGTGGCAAAGATGCTTTTTCATTCGCAATGTTGATTAGGAAGAAAAATATTGAGGTGCAAAGAACTTTTCGCTGATTGGTCAATTATTTCAGCGGGAAATTGAAACTGCCTTTCAATTCCAAACCTTTTTAAAATTAGAAATGCTGACCTCTGACTATAAACTCAATTTTAATTTATTAAAATCTTATGTATACAATTCCTTTTCTAAATTTTAAATAATTAATTACAATTTATTTTCCCAAATCCCTAATATTAATGAAACTTGTTTTCCCCTAACAAGCCTCAGCATTTATGTTACGACTTTCTTAGAATACGCTTACACATATGCAGACCGAAAAATGTTTCGCAATAATTTTCCTGTATTACGCAAGACGGATCGCAGAATAAATGTATAGTTCAAAATATACAAAGACAGATATAGTTTCTTTCTTCCAACCCTTTTTTTTACATTTCGGTGATAAAGTACAAACAGCCCGGAGATGGAATAAATTACATTGGCTAGATGACAAAATGTACGTGAGTCCCTTCGTTAAAGTTTGCCTCTTACGGTATGAAAAAAACAACATTTTTGTTCGTCACAAATCAAAGGATCAATAAACTCTTTTTTTTTGCCAAAATTGATCACTGTTGTTGACCTCCAGTAGCTGAAGCTTTTTGTTGTGCTTGAATAAACTCTGGGTAGTCGATAAAACCATCTTTGTTCGTATCATCCATAGCGAGAATTGGATCAATAAGCGCTTCTAATTCTTGTTCTTTGAATATTTTTTCCTCTGGCTCAGGTGTGTTAGGATCTTTGTTCCCTTGTTCTGAAAAAATGGATAACATTAATCAAATTGATGCAATAATGTTTAAATAGCTTTACTAATCACATACGAAAGCGAGTGAAGAATAATAGTTGAAAGAACGTAATAAATCTTACCGTGCCAATGAATTAGTGACTTGATAAGTTCACACCCATCCAATTTGTTGTTATTGTCAGCATCGTGCATTTTAAAATAATGAAACTGTAATTCTTGATCGGTCATTTTACTCGTGTCCATTGGAACTTCCATGTGCTCCTGAATATGCCTGTTAAGAAAAAAAAGTTGATTAAAATCATCAAAATTTTTCAGAAACTAGAAAAATATATTTTTTAATTAAAGATTTTTTGTGTACTCTTTTTCCTGGGCAATATTTCCTGCATGTAGAAGTTGTTGAGGTTGTCCGTGATTGTGGCCATGTCCATGAGCATGGGGTGGTTGTTGAACTGGAACGTGTTGTTGTTGAATTGGCACCTGCTGTTGGTGCATTGGTACCTGTTGTTGATGCATGGGAACCTGCTGTTGCTGACCTTGCTGCATCGGCACATTCTGCACAGGCATTTGCTGATACTGCAAAAAAGGTATATTCAATAAAATAATTAAGTTTCTTATATTTTATTTAAATATTTAAAATAGAGGGCTCTTGACATTACTCTTACGGAATTTTTTTACATTTAAGGAAAGGTTAAACAGAATTTTCCAGGATTTTGAATTTTCCAATAAAAATTAAATATCTTGAAAATCTTAAATAATAATAGAATAATATAATTGCCTTACTTCACTTTTAATTTTAATCAAAATAATTTAAACATATATTAAAAAGTACCAGTTGTTATTTCTTTTTAAGGACTTTGAATAACAGTATAATATTGTATTTTATATATATTTATAT
>JAABKJ010014129.1:0-10168 GCA_011634705.1 Andricus grossulariae
ATTACTACTATCCAACCGAGCAATTCACGCCTACCCCGAAAGGGAAACGGCTTAATGATATAATAATAATAATAATTGGTGAAGCTTGCTTGGTAACTTGTGTCTTAAACTTTTTCATATTTCATTGTTACTTCGAGGAGATCTTCCATTTTTTAAGTTGCTTCTTCAGCTATCACAATAAGAACACGTGCTTACAACATTTCCATTCTGAAGCTTTCCATGTTCTTAGCGTTGCAGTTTACTGCCTGAAGTTTACAATTTATTTTTTTCATGTTCTGATGAAATCTAAATTGACATGTCAAAGAAATTGACTGAATGTCTTCAGCCTGATTGCTATCCACTATATCGTGTCCTTTTCTCTTCGAAGGATCGATGCAAAGGGTTTCGCCTTCCTTTCTTCCCCTTTACAACAGTTTCTCTTTTCAGCATCCAAAAAAAATCAGCCATCATGACTTCATCCCATCTACCCTGATACCGTTGTTTCATGACTTTTATATCTTGATGGAACCGTTCGCCTTGTTCTTCACTGTAGTCGCCAACATTGTCGGGAAACCTATTCAAATGTGAATCGAGGAAGTGTAAGTTTAGATGCATCAAACACCCCAATTTTTCGGAATTCATTACCATCTTATCCACAATTGTTTTGTAGTTAGGACTTTGTTGTTCCCCAAGAAATTCGTCGCCACTGCCTTGAAGCTTTCCCAAGCTTTTTTTTCGACGTTGGTCATTTGAGTAATGAAATTTGGGTCTTCGAATAGCGTTCTGATTTGTGGTCCATCAAATACACCTTGCTTCAATTGAGCATCTGATATTGATGGGAATTTTCACCCTATGTACGTAAAGCATTTACCATCCTTATCCAATGCTTTGACAAATTGCTTCATCAATCCAAGCTTGATGTGGAGGGGTGGAATTAAGATTTTGCAAGGATCAACTAGACTCTGGTTGATGATGTTGTGAGAACCAGGTTCAAATGATTCTCTCTCGGGCCAATCTTTTTTGACATAATGGTTGACACGATCTCTGCTATCTCACAGGCACAGAAAGCATGGCTGTTTTATGAAACCAGATTGTTGCCCTAGTATGATAGTTATAATTTTAAGGTCTCCACAGATTAGCCATTTGTGATTCGGGTACTTTACTTTATCCAAAAGCATTTTTACATTGTTGTACTCCTCTTTGATCACTGTGGAGTGAGCAATTTGGGATGGCAGCGTAAGAGTTGATATTGTGTAGTAAAACTGCTTTTATGCTTCCTTTGGATGAATCAATGAAAAGTCTCCAGTCTTCATCTTTATATGCATCTGTTTTCAATTTATCCATCAAGCCTTTCACGTCAGTGCAATAAACCAGAGAGGTATCTTTATCTTTTGTGAAGAATTTCCGGAATTCTCGGCCTCTGTTACGATAAAAAGAGACTTTTGTGTTCGGCTGCAAAAAATTTCAGAGACGTTTTGAGGACATATTTTGAACATGAAACGTTTTCAGAACATTATTTGGTCTGATTTAGGACAGTTTTTGAAATGTTCAAACAACGTCTTTTGACTTGTGTGTGCAAGAAACGTTCTTAGTGTGTTCCAATTACGTTATTAAATTTCATGCTCACTGGAAGAGTTTGCAGCTTGGTTTTAGGCCACAAAATTTGTACACAATTTGCACAACTAGGGCCTACATTATTCAGACACGATAATTTCGAGAAATAATTAAGGGTAGTATTTTCCATATTTTTGTAATACAATTTCTTTACGATTCACACCTAAAAGGGGAGTGGAAAGAGTTAGAGGGGATGAGAAGGCATGGTGTGATCAGAGTGGAAATGGTGAGTAACATAGGGAGACAGAGGTGCACCTCAGGGAAATAGGTTGTAGGAACCCAGGAGGAGGTACATGGGTATAGAAGGGGAGAGGTAAAAGAAAATTCTACCTGTTTCCCTTAATACTCATGTCCCCCTATCAATATCCCTTTCACCAGTGAGGGCAGAGGGAAGAGGGGCATGATGAGGAGCAATAGAGTTGGGGCAGTAAGAGAAGCGTGGAGGCATGAGAATAGGTTGAAAGAGGCGGAGAGACACATAAGCGGATGGGCATATAGAAGAGGGTACATCGGCGTAGGTGTAGGTGCAGGTGCAGGTGCAGGTGCAGGCGTAGGTGCAGTAGGTGTAGGTGCAGGTGTAGGTGTAGGTGTAAGCGGAAGGTTATCGAAGGGTTAGACATTTCAATAAGTATTAGGGTATATGGATATAGGGAGAGGGAGGTGGAGATGGAGATGGAGAATAAAGAAGATTGGTGCACGGTAATGATGAGAGTCTGAAAGAGGAAGAGAGGATGTCTTGGAGAAAGAGGATGATAGAGGGCTGACAAAGGTTTGGAGAAAAATGATAAATGAAGAAAGGGGTAGAAAGGTGAGAAGTATAGATGTGCATGTGCATATAGGACATGAGAAGAATATTAGTACGTTTGCCGTTAGCCTACGAAACCCTTATTGATGAGCGTTAGCCACCTGCTTCATGAAGTGTTTCTTCTTTTTAGTGAACGAGGCACTAAATCGTCTAGAACCTTGGATTCATCAAATTGAATGGAAAAATGGTCTTCTGGGAAAGCCCATTATTCGAAAATTCAATAATACTTACCAAATATCCAGTAAACTCTTGTACAGTGGAACACCTTCAGAGGTTGAAAGTGACTACTGTATTTTGAATATGCTGAAGGGATATCCCACAGAAACTTGTAAAGTTGCAGAAGAATGTGAGCTAATGTTATTAAGAAATGATAATCCCCAAGGATATGCTCTCACACACAGGCTTCTTTTGGTTTGGATTGCAAAAGCCGTGAGTCCTTATAATTAATACAAAATCGCCAGTACATTTACTGTCACTGAAAGAATCACATTAAAATTATTCTGGCTTAAACATCATTTTTCGATATTTTCAACAATAATTTTCTAAAAAATTGATCATCCAATTTTCGAATTTGTCTGTTGTAATTATTGAGAAATATGTTATCTTTTTTACACAGTTTCATTGCGAAGAGTTAAAATTAACTTCCTACAGAGAGCTTGTTCCTAAGTACTGTACTTCGATTTTACAAAATCTTGTCGATATCGAGAGTCTGGGATTTCCTCCTCCTGGAACAGATTTAGCTTGTGAAGAAGGTATTTCAAAAAATCCCTCTAAAAATGTAATTTTTGCATCATTCATTAAAAATTGATTGACTTGACTGGATTTTTTATGTTCCAGTCGTTCTTTGTGGTTCTGAAGGTTACCTCGAATTCTCCAACGACTATTATGCTAATTTAATCATAGGTTGGCAGCAGCCAGTGGGTTGTTTTGATTCACAAACTACTCTTATGTACGTACATTTACTGCATTTTTTTTAAATTCTCTTCTTATAGAAAATTAAAACCCGGTTTTCGAATGTATAAAAAATATGCGATTTGATTGCAGAACAAAAGAAAATGGTTCAAGAATACAAAGAGCAGTCAGGATAACAGATATCGATTGTGAAAGTCACGCTACTGGACTTGGAGCTGCCAGTCTTGCTTTGCTTATTCGACAATACGTAGAAACTTCCACCTACATTTAGAAACAAAAATTAATAACAGAATAAAACTTATTTCTTCTGCTTAATCAACGTAATTTAATAGCAATGTATCATCTATCCAGCCATTGTTTACGCTTACTTATAGATACATCCTTCGAACATAAGTGTCACCTTCTCTACAGAAAATTAAATTTGAAAAAAATTGTTATATACTCATCTGAAATAAAATAAAATCAGCGGTTATTAAAATTGAATCCAATCTCAAAGAATATTACAAATTGAAGTGTTCCTCATTACGGCAATTATTTGCATAAAAATATACAAAGAATCAGTTTCTAAAATATTATAAAACAGCTTAAAATTTTTGTTTGATTTTACAATTTTTTTCTTTATTAAAAATTACTCTAAAAATCTGTAAGGTAGGCTTTCACAAAAACGTCTGAATTTTCTGTCTGTCTACCACTTGTATGTCCTACAATATTTAGTCTATAAGAAGTTTCTAGGGATTGTCATTGACCGCATATGAGGATTTCTATTGATCATTGTTAAGGAATCACCGTTTCTAGAAGTTGTTTTTGCTATTAACGTATTTAGGAATTGTTCTTGATTGTTACGAAGCCTTGCGACCATTGCTAGTTACTTTTGCTGACCTTTTTTAGTAATTGCTATTATTATTGACTGTTTTTAGGTGTTTTTGTTGTTGTTGTTGTTGATCAATGCTGAAGGTTGCTGTTGATCTTTGCTAAACATTGACCGTTGCTAGGGGTGGCTTTTGAACGTTTCTATGGATAATAAATTACCGTTTTTCAGATTGTTTTTAATTTTTGTTAGGAATTCTGTTTGGGTTGTTTTATGGGTTATCATTAACTGTTTCTAGGGATTTTTTTGATGATCGTTCCTAATTTTTCTCATTGACCGTTGCTTGTTGTTGTGAATTGACAGTTTCTAGGAATTCATATTCAACATTTTCAAGGGATCTCACCGCCATTAGTACGTGTTGTGACTGATTGTTTCTAAAGCGTTTTTTGATTTATCGTTTCTAAGAATTTTTGAAACCATTCTAGGTGTTTTTGTGCCGTGTGTGGGGATTCTTATTGAACGTTTCTAAAGTCTTTTCGATTATCATGACTAAAGTCATTAGGAGTTGTTAGCCGATTCGAAGTGTTGTTATTGATCGTTTCTAGTTCTTTTTATCAATTGTTTCTATGTGTTTCATACAAGTTTTTGAACATTGATAAGTTAAATTTAAAAATAACTTTCTAAGGTTCAGTATAGTTTGCTCTTGCTTCCATTGTGCTAAATTTGTATGATATATGCTAAAGTTTAACTTCAAAGTTTACCATCTTCTAATTCTGGAATAATATTTTAATCCAACCTCTGTAGAAACTAATCCACTTAAAAATACAGTAATAACGGAGAGCTCCACACTGTTCAGAATAGGCCACGATTCCCAATAATTTTCCTCTTATAACTGTGGGACTGCTCTGATTATTGTATCAAACATCACCGTACTTTTCGTCCATGTATCCGGTGCAAAACATTTCTTTCGGAGGGAAAAGTAACCGAAAACTCTGTAGATCATTCCTCTGGTTCAATAACAGGTTGAATAATTTTGTTCAAGATAATACTTATGACCTCCTATTTAAAAAAAAACGTAGAACTTATATTCATACTTTAACTTTTATATTCTAATGTTCATCTAAGATGTAAGATATACCTGAAAAATAAATAATTCAAAGTGTCCAAAACACGGCTATAGATTTCTTTATATGATTTATGCAGTGCCCAGTCGTTTATGCTATATTAATTAAAACACTATTCATTAATGGATAATATATTTGGACGCTAAGTCTAGACGCCCAATCAAATAAAATCACGAAACAAATCATTTTTCAGATTAAAAAATATTATCATCCATTTTTCATATATTTTGAAAATAATTTTTAAACGGTTCAACCCTCTTCGCTTAATCTTGGGGCATTCAAATTGTAAGCTCACTGTATCCATAATAAATATTTTCAGCAAAAAAAAGCTTCAAACTGACTTGCGAAATTGTTTTTAAATTGGAAACATGCAGAATCAATATTACAAATTTATTTTTAAGTGCATAATTCTTGGATATTAAAAAAATACAAGATCCAACGATTAAATCTCGACAACACACTTTTAAGTGTCTCAAAATTGATCGTTGGATTCTTGTTTTTTTGTTTGTTCAATTTCCAAGAATTTCTTATAGTTAAATTTAAATCTGGGACATGAAAGAGGAATTCAAATTTTTATTTATTCTGAATTTAATTTCGCAAATTTGTATATATTTCAATTGTTTTTAGATAAAAATGGCGACTGTAATATTACAAGTAGAAAACTGTATGTAATGTTACATTTGTTTTTAATTTAAAAATTATACTGTTGTAATGAATTAAATTTGTATATTGGCGCCGACTGCTAAATTGATATAGGTTGCGATAATTCAACTTTAAAGACATTGATCAATCTTAAGGATTTAACAGAATGGACGAAATATGGTAGTATTCCGCTATCACGTGAGATACGAGTTGCGGACCAATTGGCTCAACGCGTCTAAAATTATCACCATTACGCGCAATGAACGGAAAATGCGAGATATTTTCCATAGTCTCACATGTAGAGTCGTGGCCTCTTTTTATTTCGCTCTTAAAGTTCGCTGAGTAACATTCAATAACTGCCGAGAAAGTGCTAATTTGCAATTGTAAAAAATCTGTTGGTGAGAACTGCGCCATGATTTGTAAGGAGCTACGCCTACGCATCTTTACAGGTACATATTTCAATTATAGTAGATGTCTACGTGCTTTGCGAAATTTTATGTTTGTGAACAAGTAGGTTGCAACGAAAGGGTTCTACTTTGTTACAGCGTGGCGAATATAACTGCCTAATCTAATTGAAACATAAAAGTGTGCCGATACGTGGATTTCCTGCCATCTTTGAAGTCATAATCAATGTCGATGTCAGAAGCTCTTTTGTGAAGGAATTATCAACCAATTGATTTTGATCGACATGAATTCTTAGGAATTGAAGTCATCAGGAGTATGTTCCGCAAAGTCTCCAATTATGAATTATGCGTCAGCGTAGTATCCGATCGTGAGCGAATTTGGTATGTAGAAATTATTAATGGCGTAAATCAAATCAAAATATTGACTTTTGTCTCTAATTTGATTGTTTCTCGTTTTGCAATATTATTTTATGTGTCCGCGTTTTTAAAGTCTTTTGACTATCGTATTCATTTATAAATGACAATGTTTTGCAACATGATGTCTGTGTGAAGATTTTATTTGTCAATGTGCGTTATAATTTGGGCGAGTATGCTATAGTCAATTTTAAAATGTGGCCATTACTCATGCTGTGTTAACAGAATTTTAAATTATAAATACAGTTCCTTTTTACTGACTTAAAGATTGTATAAAAAACATTATTTTATCACATTTCATACATCAACTCCTCTATTCTCGTTATATTTAAAAAAAGTATGTGCTCGCTTAAAAAAAATGTTAATAAATTGAAGTCTGATATATTTTTGAATCATACAGCTACAAATGTAAACGTGAGATGATCTTCAGTAAGATAAAAAAATGTGGAAGGGTGTTTTGATCGAGAGTCCGCTTTGAGAATTGTCTACGTTGAGACCGGTCCGTATGAGGGGGTGTCTTGGTCGAGTGTCCACATCGAGGTTTTGTCCACATCGAAGATCCGTCCATGTGAGAGGGCGTCTTGGTCGATGTCTGCATTGCGGTTTGTCTAGGTCCAAGCCCGTCCACATTGAGTTGTGTCCACATTCTATCCTATCTTCTTCTGGGTTTGTTCATGTTATAACTTGACTAGATTATAAGCGGTCTACGTTGAGATCTATCTAAATTAAACTGACTCATTGAGGTATGCCTACATAAAAGTTAATTCAAATGAACCATTAATTTACAGTATTTCAGAAACAAAAGATAAACTAAAATAAAAGAGTATCCGATTCCCGACTTGACAGCTTTCTGGTGATTTTGAATGTACAAGTCGGAAGACGTACACTGTTCAAAATGTTTGCAATTTTAATATAGATTTACTATACATTTGTATATTAAATCTAAAAACTCGGTCTATGAAGTATTAATTAAGAGGCTGTATATTAAATTCATATACATGTATGTTGATCAACTTTTAGAAAAGTCAGGAAATTTTATTTTCAACAAATTAAAAATAATTATGGCAGTAATTTTCAATTCTAAATGATGAAGCACTTTGATTAGAAATAAGAATTTAATCGATGAATTTTAGGTTATTACTTTAGTTTTAAATATTTGACCAGATTTGTGTGCATCAAAGAACTTTCAACTTTCACGCACTGTGTTTTACTATACATGTACATTAATTCTACAAGAGGATGGTATATTAAATTTACTACACGTATAAGCATATTGCTTCCAGTACATTTATAGTAAAATCGCTATCGAAATTTCTAACTATGTAGGTGTGGCGATGCCAGCTTCACATGTGAAACCAGACCACGCATCGTTTTAAAAAAAACTAAAAGGACTGCGTGATTGGGCCTAGTGGGCATCGTCAACCTAAATTTGGCCTCAATTTCTAAAAAAAATCGACTCAGATTGAATCAACAGTATTGAAGTTACAAGCATGGCGGTTCTAGCTTCGTGTGAAGTCAGCGCGCAACCCAAAATTTAGGACTAACGGCCCTTAAAAGCCCTAAATGAGCCCTTAATTATTGGAAAGTTTTGAATTTAATTTTCAAAAAAGGCGGTACTAGGAAATCTTCCGTCTCACTCTTATAGCTGACGGAGGAGGCGTAGTACTGGAAACGAGACATGTGGCCACGTGTTGCATCCAACGAGCTAGACATTTTGGAAAATTACTCTTAAAAGAAGAATCGCAAAAATACAGCTTATACGATGATAAAGCTTATTTCATTGCGCATAAGAGAATCCCACATTTGTTTATGCAAGAAGATTTGTTTGAAAAATAGCCTTCGTGAAAATATGAAAACCGTGGTATTTCCGTGTCCCTCTGCTTTGGCTTGACTTTCAGTGACGACATTTTTGAAATAAGCAATGTCAAAAACTAAAAAAAAATCACATATACTCTTCGGTATTTTGGCTATACATACGTTAAAAATAAATGTTAATATATTTATGGCAATTAACGTAAAATGCAATTGAAAATGACTGCTTAAATTGTTCGGAAAATATCAAAAAATACAATAGATTAGTAATTAGCTATTACAAATTTAAAATGTATTAGTTTTCAACTATTGTTAGGACCCCCTTTGATGTTAATGTTAAGGCCCTTTATCAGAATGGGTAATCGGTTTTGAACATTGTGGCTGCACCGCTTTTCGAAAACGTGTATATATTTGATTTAATAATCGAAAACGTAAGAATAATAGCAGTGGCCCACAGTGTTAGCTGTCTCTGCATTTTCGCCGCATGCCTGTGGACCCTTGCCAAATAACAAGAGGCAGATACCCCGCAACGAGTCGAATCACCCGGAACGAATGACAACTGAAATTATGAGAGCATGGCTTGATTCAATTCTAATTAGCATAATTAATTAATTTATATAATTAGAAGAAACGGAACAAAAATATTCATGAGAATCGGTTAACATTTGCAGAAATAATGGAAATATTCAGGTAATAAATAACTTCTGTGCATATACACTGTTCATTTTTTAGTAAATGGATGGAGCATATTCAGAAAACATGAAAACTGTATTTTTTTATCAGTTCAGTCGGCTTGGAGCCTACAATATTCAAGCGATTTGTTTTAAAATTTCTGAATTAAGGTAGATGCACTGGTAATCGTCACTGCATTAGTTATTGTCAGATGGCCCAATATTTTTGGTATAACAAGAATCCACCGACAAAGAGACAAAGGGAGGGTTCTGTTCCGTGCTAAGTTACCGGCAGTCGGTAGAACAGCGAGGTTGGTAATGGAGATTCCTGCTAATTCAACATTATAAGGTTCTGTTCTGTGGTAAGTGACCATCGATCGGTAAGACAGGTGAGTCGGTAATTTTTTATATTATTATTTTACTATCGGTCGGTAAGGTAGGGATCAATGTTACCATCAGTCGGTGAAGCAGGGAGGTCAGTAATTTTTATTTTAGCATTTTACCATCGGTCGGTAAGGTGGGGACCAATGTTATCATCATTCGGTAGAGCAGGGAGGTCGGTAATTTTGTATATTATTATTTTATCATCAGTCCGTAAGGTAGGGAACAATGTTAGCATCAGTCGGTAAACCGGTAAGTCGGTAACTTTTTATATTATCATTTTATCATAGGTCGGCAAAACGGGTGCCATCGATAATGCATATATCCAGCCACAGATGGAGCCTCAGTTGCTATATCAGGAGCCTACCTTATCAATCAGGTGTATATAACTGATGACGTCACTCAGTACTTTATCATCCCTTGAATCAGCCATCTTCTTCTCTCTCTACTATGCTGCTGGCTATTTCTAATATTATCATTTTACCATAGGTCGGTAAGGTAGAAAGTCGCAGGTTACTGACACCCACAGATGGCACTACCGACCAAGTAAGGGTTCTGTTCCATGCTAAGTTATCAGCAGTCTGTAAAACAGTGAGGTTGGT
>JAABKJ010014130.1:0-10168 GCA_011634705.1 Andricus grossulariae
ATAGGGTAGATAGGTATATAGGTGTAAGGTATAATCTTGTTGTAACGTCAGTCTCACCAAAGCTTCTGTTACTGGGAGGGGGGGGGGGAAGGAAATTGAAATTTCTTAAATTCCCTTTAAAACTGTGAAAATCCGTTCAATCCTTTAAAATCTTTAAAAATCAGTTAAAATATCTTTGAAATTCCTTTGCAGTGCACTGAAATCTTTAAAATCCGTGGTAATCTTTCCGAATCTCTTGAAATCCCTTGCAATATGTTAAAATCGTTTAAAATCCATTAAAATTCCTAGAAATCTCTTATATTCCTTTATAATATTTGGAAATCCTTCCCTATAAACTTGAATTAGTTAAAAAAATTTCCTAATTTCAATTAGTGACTGAATTCTAGCTATGAATCAGTTATTTTTACTGCAGAATAAGACAGTTTCACTGATTCATCAGTAAAGAGTTACTAATTCATAGCTAGGAACCAGTCACTGATTGAAATTAGTAAACATTGTAACTGACTTAAATTTAGAGAGTTTGAAATTCCGTTAAATATTTTGAAATCTATGAAATGCTCTAAAATCCGTGGATATGGAATCTTTAGAATCATTTGAAATCCCGTGACTTATTTTGAAATATTTCGAAATCTCTAAAAATTCCTTTAAATCTTTTGAAATCTGCGGAAATCGCTCTTCATTTATCTAAATCCCTCAAAATTAGTCGCAATCCTTTAAAATCCAGTCAAATCTTTGGAAATCTCATTTTATTTCTGGAAGTCCCTTAAAATCTTATCAAATCCCTTAAAAATTGAGATTCTCTCTGAAATTGTACCAGCACGTTATTTCTTCAAACTCTTGAAATCTTTTAAAATCATTTCAAATCAGTGAAGCCTCTCGTAGTCCTTTGAAATCATTTAAAATCTTAAAACTTTGTAGTCCTTTTAAATACCTTAAAATCTGTTGAAATACATTCCAATCTTTCGAAATCTTTTGAAATCTCGTTTACGGTGAAAATAATTGATAAATCATAGATATATTGAGTAAAAAATATAATATAAGGAGGGGGAGGGGAGTTGCCATAAATATCTTACAATAGGGTGTGGTAGGGGGTCAAAAATTGCATATATCATCCTTACGTAATTAATGGACGTTCTTTAATGAAATTTTGTTATTCACTGAATTTGTAAAGACTAAGGACTCTAGAAGCTAGAATTTACTGGTCGAGTGTCCATAATAATAGTCTTGAATTTTTACTCAAGTTCGTGAAAGAGTACCAATTATTTCTGGCTCAATTCTAAAAGACTTTGGAACAAACAGATCTTCAACGTTGATAAATAATGTAAAATTGTCATTGCCTAGCCCGAGGCTTTTAACGAGAATGTATCGAAACTTTAAAGTTTGTTGACCCCGTCGATTCGCTTTGTCGTTCCTGGTCGGTGCGTACGAACGAGCAGGAGAAATCCTAACGGGATCTAGAGTAAACTGCAAAAACGACTGAAAGTATTGGACCGATTTCTTTGTCCTTCTGCGTAAGCTTAAAACCGTTGGTTTTGCGAATAAACGTCGAGGTCTTTTGATTTAAAGAAAGAAAGAAACTCAATTTATAATCGGTACATGAGACAGTAATACGGAATCGAGTTCTAAGGTTGAAAACGGTGGGAACTATGTTAGAAGTTTAAGGGTCTGATGCTCATGTCCCCCTAATTCCTAGTTTCCATAAAATGGGTGTAATTACATTCTTTGGTAATGACCCACATCCTTTTACCCTCTGATTAGGGCACTGAGGACATCAGTACAGTTATATATAGTCAAATTCATCACAGAATGTGCGTATTTATGTTGAGTAGCCATGAATTATTGAATTTCCGATGGCAATCAAGTGACTAATTTGATAGTTGGAATAAGTCAACATATTAAAGCAGCATACTTAGTGGTGGTATTAATACAAATTGAAAATCAAAAACAAAGAAAAATTCCATTTATGCCGTCTTTTTATAAATGCATATCCTTATGCACGAGTAATACGTGATAAATAATCTACTCGTGACAAAATACTTCTTTAGACTATAGAGATAGTTTGTACTCTATCAACTATCCAAAGAGATTTATGGATGGGCATACAGCAAGATCACAAATGTTTATGGTCGTACTACAGAGTTGTAAAAACAAATTTAAACTCTATGACTATTCATGTGTATGCAAAGAAAGCTTAAAGTACACCCTACAGACAACCGGCACTGCAGGTAATTTATGAAGCTTGGGTGAGACAACCAAGATTCAGGTTCCGTAGCTCAAAATGCTTAAATAATACGTCACTCCTATTATTTATAACTCAGAGAAAAATGGACATTATTTTAATGCGTATCGTGATTAGATAGTTTTATCTCACAGCATTAAAAATTAGGGGTTGTCGGCATTTCGACCTCCTGTCTTCGCTCAGAAAACGATTTATATGCTTCTAGTTTAAATTCATTCTCTTAAGATCTAAATATGTTAAGTAGATACTGAGTTTCAAACACTCAACAAAAAAATGATCTTGAACAAAAAAAAATGTTTTCTTGGAGGTACATACAGAATTGGTTGAATCAACAAAATTTTTGGTTGACCTAACTAATTTTTTTGGTTGTTATAACCAAATCTGTTGATAGATGGATTATTTGTTTGATTCGACAATAAAACTTTGTTCGTTCAATCGATTATTTTGTTAAATCAACCGAAGTTTGTTCAATTCAGCCAAATTTTCATGGATATCTAAGAAAACAGTTGTTTTGGTGCAAGAACTTTTTTTTTAGTGTTCAAAACTCAGCATCTACTTAAAGATTTACGGTTTACATATTTGGATCTTGAGAATGAATTTAAACTAGAGGCATATAAGTTGGTTCAAAGCGTGTAAGCTCTTCTGAGGCAAATCGTTATCGATGGATGATTCTGGCCACGGTAGTTTCTGCCGGCGTAGCAGTCAGACAAA
Source organism: Andricus grossulariae (assembly GCA_011634705.1). Classification (NCBI taxonomy): domain Eukaryota; kingdom Metazoa; phylum Arthropoda; class Insecta; order Hymenoptera; family Cynipidae; genus Andricus; species Andricus grossulariae. Next base: position 2,951 of record JAABKJ010014130.1, read on the forward strand.
AGGACAAGTCGCGCAGTGGGTCTCGATGTAATTATGGCGATGAAAACGGCGCGCTCAGTAATGCGTGAGAACCGCTCATTTAGCGCGAGAACTGGTTCTCGAGAGGTATGGATGTTGTAATGTAAAGGACGAATTGCTTGAAACGAACTTTAGAGTTCGGACAAGTTATTTAAAAATTTTCCAACGGCAGGGTTGTCCGGAAGATCTGGAAAAGTCATAGAATTGTGAAAAATTTCTGGAAAACCTGGAATAATCATGGACTCTTTTTGGTCGCACCTATTTCAAAAATCTTGACCATTATGTTACTACTTTACGGTGAATTTTTAATTTTCGAATTCATATGAATTGATTTTTTTACTAATAAAAATAATATGGTCGGTAATCTGGCATATAATAGGTATCGTGAAATCTTTGAAATGTATGTGAAATCATTGAAATCTTTGTTAAGTCATTGAAATATTTGAAAACTTTATCAAATATTTTGAAGTATTTGTGAAATCTTTGTGAAATCTTCTGAAATATTTGTGAATGCTTAAAAACTTTTGAAATATTTGAAACCTTTGTGAAATCTATTGAAATGTTAATGAAATTTGTCCAAAGTCTTTGAAACCTTATGAAATACACTGGAACTTGGATTGAAGCAGTCCGGATTCACGCCGTTCTGAGAATTGATGCAGCGGCGATTTCATGATGTACGGAGAAAGGGAGGCTTGCTCAGTGAAGCGTGACAAATAAGCAGGAGGGCCTACATTCTCCGCTCGTTAGTTGCATCAGGTTACGTCAGGTTACGTCATCTGTGCAAATCCAACAGGAATGATTCACGCGCCCCCACCTGTTTACGTTTGGACGGCCTGGCTATACCCGAAACCGTTCTTAATTCCAAGTTGCAGTGTACTTGAAATCTTTTGGAATCTTTGCAATCTAGGTGCAATTATTTTAAAATATTTTGATATCTTTGAATTATTTTGAAATCATTGAAGTCTTTCTAAAATCTTTAAAATCTTATACAATATTTTTGAAATCTTAAAAATCTTCTGAAATATTTTTGACATCTTTTTGAAATCTTTTGAAATCTCTGAAATCATTTTGAAATGTTTAAAAATTTTCTAAAGTCTTTGACATTTTTTTAATATTTCGAAATCTTTGTAAAACCTTTGAATTCAAAAAAATTGAAATCATTGACATTTTTCTAAATTCTTCAAAATCTTTGTAAAATTTCCTGAAATATTTTTAAATCTTTGAAATAATTGTTAAATCTTTGTGAAGTCTTTCGAAATCTTTTGGAATTTTTTTAATCTTTTGGAATATTTAAAATCTTCGCGAAATTAAAAAATTGAAATATTTGAAAATTTGGATATCATTGAATTATTTAAAATCAATGTGAAATTTAAAAAATTGAAGCATTTGAAAAATTTTGAAATCATTGAAATATTTAAGAATTTTATAAAATGTTCTAAACGTTTTTGAAATATTTTCAAATCATTGAAATTTAAAAAAATTTTGCAATATATTCTAAACTTTTTTCCAATATTTTCAAATCATTGGAATACTTAAAATTGTTGCAAAACTTTCCGAAATATTTTGAAATAATTTTAAATACTTGAAATCTTTTTGAATCTTTGAAATATTTGTAAAACTTTTGAAATTTTTGAATATCTTAGGATATATTTTTGGAAACATTTACAAATTTTTGAAATTTTTCTGAAATATTTTTCAAATCTTTGAAGTCATTGTCAAAATGGCCGCGGGGAAAAGTGCCACATACGATAACACAGAAAGTAATAATTTGTTTCTTGACCTGACATTTTCCGTCGTTCAGTCGAATCACCATGAACTCTCCTTATAGTCGTTGGCAGCCGCTAAAGGCTATTTTTGAGATCGTGGCTAAGATTGCTGTTTTTTTGAGCAGAAAGTAATTCTATCTCCACCGATTCTTTTTGGTACCAACACGTAATCTTACGTGCTATTGTCATGAAGTAGGTGTAATTTGATACGTAATTATGTTTTCTTGTAGTGCAGATAACTTACTGTTCAAAATATTTTGTGTTGTTTCAGAAATGTTGATTGTAAATTGTGGAAATGTGTGTGGGGGGGGGGTGAAAAGTGCGAAGTGGCACCTTTTACCCCAGAGCTTCTATGACATTAGGCTATTTCACAATCACTAATTGTCGAAAAAAAATTGATTATCGTCTGCCTGTCTTGAAGCTCATTATGAACGTATCCCAGGCGAGCAATGGATCCAGTGTCACGTATGCAAAAATTGGGCTCATGAAAAGTGTGTTGTGAACTGGTAATCGAAAATCAGTTGTCTAAACATTCATATTATTTTGTTTCTATTTACTGTGAGTTCCTTCTGTGCAGTTTAAAATAAAATATTTCGTTTTATTTATGTTGGTACTTTTTCCCCACGTGTGGGGCATGAAGTACTATTAGACAGCGTTTAGAAAAATATATATAACAGAATAGATGTGATGCATATAAATTTATTATGATTATAATTTGGAACTTCAATTTCTTACATATATTTTTAAGCAAAAACCAAGGCAATATCTAATTTCGTTTGGACACAGTGCTATGAAAAGTAAATTTTTGCACTTTTGACCCCGCCCTCCCTTACACTCAAAAGTCCTCGATATGATTATAATTTTATAATAATAATAACAGGAATTGTTTAGAATTCAATAATTGTTGAAATGCCCTTTCCATCTACATCAGTTAATAATTGTATAAGAAATTCTTGGTAAATTAGTCTGCGATCAGTAGAATGTTTTGAAATTGAATTTAATCGACTGATTTTTTGTGGAAAAGTAGACATAGAAAACCCAGAAAGCTAATGGAATTTTGAGACCAGACTTTCGTAGCAACCCTGTACGAGTGTACGGCTTCGAAAAGCCTCCTTTGTCGGAGCAATAAACAGCATTTGCATGCAATACGCAGAATTAAATTTTTCCTTCTCTCTTATTGACCCGATTCATATTCACGATTCACAGCTTTTATTTTTAAACTCTCGTTCGGTTCACTCACCTGCTTCGATGCTCGACGTATCTGTGTCGAAAAACGAAAGTTGTCTGATCTCGTTGCATCTTGTACCAATACAAATTTCGATTACAATTACTGTTAAATAAAGCTGATTTATTCAATGATGGCTTATATAACATATTACATAACATCGGATTGAAGAGATTAAATACCCAAAGGTTGTTTTGTACGTGGTGTTCGGTGCCTGATTTTTTTCGCTGATCTCGATATGTAGATCCGTCACGCTTGCAAAACCTTGAGCTCACGATTATACGTTTTCTTCCCGGGAGAAAAGTCTCTTATAGGAATCTCTTAGTATTTAAAATCAAAAAATTGTGAAAGAGGGCAGAGTAAAGTGAACCTGGAATTGTACGAATAGCATAATATAGAATGGGTTAAATTTTTTGTGGGAAGATGAGACATTCTTATTGGGCCAGCATCGGAAGGAAACATCAGTCGGATTAGCGCGGTTATTGGGGGAATTAATATGGCCGCTGGTGATTGGAGTAAACATAACCTATTTTCACATTTAAAACGTGCTTAAAAAGTATGAACAAGCGACCAAAAAGGTGTTCAAAATGCTTAGAATGTCTCTAAAACGGGGATTTTTAAAGTGTGGCAGTGCGAAGTGCCAAAATTTGACATGTGGACCGTCAAAAAATTGTTCGCCATCTGTGGGCTGGATACATCATTAATCAATGGAACCACTGCATACCATTATTCTGATTGGTTCCGCGTTATGCAGGATGTGCCGTTTCAAGGTCACAGAGCTGCTTAGGTAGGGTTTTAGATACTTTTTTTTTTAATGTACTACAATTTTAAGAATTTCACGCAGTATTTAAAATATATATTATCTGAAATTCATGCAACAGCCCCATTATATGGAATGATACTTTAAAATATAAAACAGTTACCGTATCAAGCGTCATGTGTGCCCGGAATGCTTCTCTTCCACACGGTGGCTTCGTTGTCAAGTGGACAATATCTTCTCACGTTACGACAATGTTACCGTTGCCGAACAAAACAACACGCTCCAATACCCTCTCTCAACTCTCTTCACCCATTCCTCCTTCTGTTCTCCTCTTTCTCCTTCCTCGTATACTCTCGCGATATAATTTATTATTACGTTGCGAGTAATGCCGCAGTGGAAAGTCCAGTCCTCCTGTTTGTCTCACTTTTCCCTCTTCTGCTTTCTATACTCTTCCCTTTCAACACTTATCGGCACTCACCGTAGACAATATGATGCGCACGTAGTTCATTGAAAACGGAAGAAAAAAAGGTGAACGACCCTTTTTCCTACGATTTCCTTTTCTTTTTCGAGAGACGCCATCATCGATTTCACCAAGTTGCCTCTTTCCTCGATTGCATGCCCTCAAAGTACTTTTCTTTGATCATGCGCTATTATCAGGGCGAGGAACAAGGGCAAGTTAATTTAGCCGATTTAGCCGTTTGGTGAGTTGTTTTTGTTCTGCTTGCAAAAACTGGGGTAAGAACCAAGGTAAAAGCTTATATCTAGAAATTATTGGTCCAACTAGATTAGCCTTTAGGAAATCCTTTAAATCTAGATTAACTTTAAATGAAGTATCTGGGTTGCTACAGGCTAGGGAATACTGGAAAGTCAGGGAATTTGAAACTGGTGAAGGAATGTTAGAGAATGTCAGAGAAAACCTGAAAGATTCAGGGAATTTTCGATAAACTGAAGTTGGGTCACCCACAAATTACGTGAGGCGTTTTTATGAGATTTTCAATCCCCGCACACACCATGTAAAATGCCGTAAGATTTGCTCTAAGTCCCCCCCCCCCCAATCTTACTAAGATTTTATAAACTTAGAGTATGAGCATACATATAAATTCTGTTAATTAAATAAACTAAAATGTGTTAGCAACAAGCAAGCCCTACAAACGTATATTTTTTTGTTGTGATAATTTATCTTGTGGTTGAAAATATTATTATTGTTGAAAAGTGAACAATTTTGTTTAAAAATCCTTCTTTTTAGTTGCAAATTCAACTGTTTTGTTGAAAATTTGTCTTTTTGTATTGAAACTTCAACTATCTTGGTGAAAACTCAACAATTTGGTTGAAAAGTAGCTTTTTTGTTGAAAATTAATATTTTTGGTTTTGAAAACTTAACTGATTTGTTGAAAATTCGTCTTTTTTGGATGAATTCAACTATCTTTAGTTTAGAATGAAAATCTTGTTAGGTTGAAATATCAACTATTACATTTTTTGTTGAGAATTCGTCTCTTTTGGTTGAAAATTCAACTACTTAGTTCAAAGTGGAACTGCTTTGTTAAAAATGAATTTTCTTGATTGATTATTCATCAATTTTAGTTGAAATGCCTTTTTTTTGGTTAAAAATATAACTATTTTACTGAAAAATCGTCTCTTTTTTTGTTGATGATTAATTATTTTAGTTGAAAAATGAACAAGCTTTTTCTTTGGTTGAAAAGTTTACTACAGTCGAACTCGGATTTAACGTCAGTTTTGGGGCTGTCCTTGGACCTGATCTACCCTAACTAAACCGGATTTATCTACGTTTTGTCACGCCTTCGTGAACCCCGCACACACCGCGCAGCTCCTGACAAGCCTACCCGCGGCGCGGCGTCAATTTTCGGAATCCGTAATTCGGGAACGTTGAATCCGAATTCGACTGTAATTCAATTTTAAATTGTTCAATTTTGAATATTGGATTTATAATTGTTAATTTTAAATAAACAGTTAAATATTGCTAAATATTGAAGAAATGTTCTTTTTTTAATAAAAAATTTTCAATTTGTAATGGGTTAAAAATGGAATATTTGGCAGATTCAGAATACCTATAGTGGGAAATATTTAAAGTACAAATTTGTAAAATTCCCGTCAAAAAGTAATTTCACTGTTATTTCTCGCTTTTCCGGGTCTCGAAAACCTCCAGTAATTTCCTCGTTCAGCGACTACCATGTTCTAATATTATTAGTTATAGGGCGAGGGGTTCACAACTCGACCGATGGAGTGTACACTGACTTCGAGTGATTTCAGTGACTTCATGTGAATTCAAGTGACTTCACGCCAGTGAACAGCGAAGGCGTACACCTGACTTCACGAGTTTTTAACCCCTCGTTGCAGGGTAAAACATTTAAATTCAAAAAGGTCGAAAAAATGAATTTTTCCAATAAATTGTTTTAATGTTTTTGTAAAGATCAAAATATTTATTCGTTCGGACAAATTTTTTAATCAGTTTTTCTTCTTCAAATTTTACATTTTATTTGTGTTAGTATTTATTTGAGTAATTTTGGTACTATTTTCAATCAACGTATGTATGGTGGAAGTCTTTTCAATAATTTTTTAAAATTTGTTTATACTTTTTGTACGTTTTGTTTTGATTGATTAATAATTTAAAAAACGAATATTTCATGATAAACATTTTTTTCACAAGTTCAAGAGTCAATCATCTAATTTTGATAATAAAACAAATTACATTTTTTGTTTAAAACAGAGTAAAAGATATAATATGTCTGAGTCTAATATATGATGCTAGGTTGAAATATTTTTGACCACTCTTTCAGAAATATTGCGAAAGAAGTGTGAATAATAAAATTTTCGTGGGTTTATCTTCCATCTAATATAATCGATATTTTGACAAAACGGTGCTGATTTTTCCTTTGATTCTGCCGGGATGTGAACTTAGAACAAATAAGTCGTGATAATTTTAAATTGTAAAGTCGCTTATAAATCCATTTTCCAAGTACAAGACATATCTTAAATGTATTGTAACGTTAGTCTTGTCTTGTTTTAAACTTTAGTTTAGAAGTAAAAATGGTTTTTTATACACATGATGTTTTTATTTTTCATCTCAAGGCATTTTCTTTAAAACTTATCCTAAACTGGTCATTTTGGTAAAACCATACCGATCGTTATAAAAGAATATTAATATTGTAAACTTTTCTAGTATCTCTTAGTATTTTTTTTAACTAATAATGATGTGCGAAATTGAAACACATATACAGTCAAAACTCCGAGCAGTGCCGTTTTCGGGGCGGTAGGGGAGTATAATTCCAAGAAGCCATAAACTCCCATTCTAAGCGCGGTCACGCTCGAATGCGTGGAGAAGAATTCAGCTGACAAATTCCGAGCAATGCCGCGCGCCGGTTAGGTTAAAAATCTATCTCGAACATCGTTTTATGTACCTAGTGTACATTACATGTGTACAAAAGTGATTC
>JAABKJ010014131.1:0-10168 GCA_011634705.1 Andricus grossulariae
ACTCCTTGGTTGAAACTTGAAGTACTTTTTTAAAAATTCTGTTTTCTTTTTTGGTTGAAGATTTATAATTTTATTTTAAAAACTTTGTTTTTTTTATTGCAAAAGATATTTTTTAACGGAAAATTGAACTATTTTGTTGAAAATTCAACAGTTTGATTAAAATCTTCTTTCTTTCTTGAATACATTTTTTTAAATTAAAAATGCAACTATTTTATTAAACATTAAACTATTTTGTCGAAAATTCATATTTTTCGTTTGATAATGTATCTCTTTTTGTGGAAATTTAATCTTTTTTGTTTAAAAATGGAATTTTCCGGTCAAAAATTGATTTGTTTCGGTTGAAAATTAACTTTTTTGTTAAAAATTCACATTTTCGGATTAAAAATTAATCTGCTTTGTAAAAAATTCGTATTTTTGGCTGGAAAATTGAAAAATTTGGTATAAAATTTAACTATTTGGTTGAAAATTGATGTATTTTGTTGAAAATTCGTCTTTTTTTGGAAGATAATCAAGTTTTTGGTTAAAAATCAAATTGTTTAGTTGAAATAATCTGTTTTAGATGAGGATTCAAGTATTTTCTTAAAAATTTGAGTTTAGAAAAAATTTAAGTTTAAGAGATATTCAGAAGTTTTGAAATAATTCAAAAATAATTAAAACTTGTAAAGATTTGTTCAGAATTTTGTAAGGTTTCACAAAAATGGAAAAAATTAGTTTCCTAGGAAAAATGATTTTTATTTTGAAAAATTGATTTCAAGAGATGATTTAAAAAGATTTCAAAACATTTGAAAAGATTTCTAAAATTGTCAAAGAATCTGAAAGATTTTAAAGAATTTTTTTCTAATTTTGCAAAATTTGAAAAAAAATTGAAAATTTTGAATAATTTTTAAAGAATAGAAGGTTTAGAAGATCTGAAAATATTCAAAATGTAATTTTCGTAAGATACGTGTGAAAATTGTTAATGATTTTTTATTTTGAAAAATGAAGTTTAAGAGAAAATTAAAAAAGGTTTTTAAAAATTTCAAACGATTTTCTGAAATTTCTAAAAAGAGCCTATAAGATTTTAAAGCAAAGTGTTTCAATCTGGTAAGATAAAAAAATCAAAAAAAAATCGAGTAAATTCAAGAAATATTTAGAAGATTTGAAGAGATTCAAAAAGAATGTAAATTTTTAAGGATTTAAAAAAACTTTAGAAACTTTAAAATTATTTCGAAAAATCTCAAGAGAATAAACAAATTTTGTTAAAATTCCTGAGATAATTTAAAAGATTATAAGGCAATTTTTTTACATTTTGAACGATTTCTAAAAAATTTTATTTATCAAATATTTCTTCCAAACTTCTGAAAGTCCTAAAAATCTTTTAAAAAGACTCGAATTTTTCCTAATATTTTGTAAAATCCTATAAAATAAAAAAATTATTTTATTTACTTTATCTAGATTCCTTTTTGACAGATCTGAAAAATTAAAAAATCTTTTTTAATTTTCACAAAAATCTTATAATAATTATATGTATATAAATTTAAAAAACAAACTGATAATACTTATTTTCTTGCTCTTATTTATCATAATTTCATTTCAGCTCGAATTTAAGTTTTCAAAAACTTTTAGCTAATTAATATTTATTTAAAATTTTCATATTGTATTATTATTAATATTATTTTGTATTCTTTATATTATTGAAAAAAAGTTTTAAATTGATGAATTTCAATTAGTACTTACATTAAGTAACTTCAATATTTGTATGACTAAAAAAATATTTAAAAAGCATTCAGTGTAACATAAAAATATTGTTTTGTTTATTTCTAGACAATAATAATACATTCTGGAAAACAATAATAAAGGCAGAAAGTAATGTTACGTAATATGTGAACGCTCCAAAACGGTAGACTTACCAACAAAAAAATTAGTTTTTAACTCGGAAGGGTCGCAGTGCGCGAGTACTCAGTCGAGTATATTGCGCAATATTATGCATTCCAGCTGGAAACGATTCGAGCAGCCCGGATCGTGTATGTTTCGATACTCGCGATTTAGGAACAAGGCTATTTGAGGAATTTTGTGAAAAAGAGGAAAAAAGGGAAAAGAGTGTGAAGTCTGTGTTTGAGAACGGAAAAACCAAATGATCCTTATCCAGTTATCATTCTAATAAATAATTTTTTTGACTTGAAATAAAAATGATTTTTACCCATTTAGATAGTGTTCTAAATTACTTGAAATCGTTAAAGACAGAATTTCGAAAAATTGGTCCTCATCCAGTTGTCATTTTAATTTCTTTAAATTAATTTGACTAGAAACGCTGAATCTCGAATTCAGAAAATCGAAGGAGTTTTCTTTTAAAGTAAAGTAAAAGTAAACATAAAGTATTTCCATTATCTACATGAAAGGCATTAAGTTGATCGTAATGCAGAGAGCCTTCATTTAACTTATAGCTCTAGATATTTCCCCCAAGGTGCGAGAGGCATTTGCCTGAAGAGAGGTTAGGGAGATTTTAAATTTTCCTATAAATGCATTATAGTTCCTTTTAGCGCCCCTTGTAAAAGTCGATGAATAGGTCTATTACATTTTCCTGCATAAATCTAAAATAATTTCGAAGGAAAAAGCGTATGAAATTGCATATAGTAAACAAAAATGTACTTTTTTACAAAGAAGGAAAGTTAGGGGAAATTAGGGGAGGGGAAGTAGGTGAAATGTGTGAAGGAAGTGAGGCAGAATGAAGAAGATAGGAACTAGGGGAAATTTGCAGTTGGGAAGTGAAGGGAAATGAAGGGAGGGGAAGTGAGAGAAATGAAGGAAGGGGAAATCGTGGAAGTGAGGGGAAATGAGGGGAGGGGTGGTAGAAGAAGTAAGGCGAGGGGTAGTAGTTCAAATTCGTGAAGGAAATGAGGTAGAATAAAGAAGAGAGGAACTTGGGAAAATTTGGAGATGGGAAGTGAAGGGAAATGAAGGGAGGGGAAGTGAGAGAAATAAAGGAAGGGGAAATCGTGGAAGTGAGGGGAATTTATTTTAGGGAAGTGAGGGAAAGTAGGAAAAGAAAGTGGGTGAAGTAGGGGAAATGGGAGGTAAGAAATTAGAGGAAGTGAGGGGAAATGAGGGGAGGGGTAGTAGAAGAAGTAAGGGGAGGGGTAGTAAAGTTCAAATTCGTGAAGGAAATGAGGTAGAATAGAGAAGAGAGGAACTAGGGGAAATTTGGAGTTGGGAAGTGAAGGGAAATGAAGGGAGGGGAAGTGAGAGAGATGAAGGAAGGGGAAATCGTGGAAGTGAGGGGAAATTATTTTAGGGAAGTGAGGGAAAGTAGAAAAAGGAAGTGGGTGAAGTAGGAGAAATGGGAGGTAAGTAATTAGAGGAAGTGAGGGGAAATGAGGGGAGGGGTAGTAGAAGAAGTAAGGGGAGGGTAGTAGTTCAAATTCGTGAAGGAAATGAGGTAGAATAAAGAAGAGAGGAACTAGGGGAAATTTGGAGCTGGGAAGTGATGGGAAATGAAGGGAGGGGAAGTGAGAGAAATGAAGGTAGGGGAAATCGTGGAAGTGAGGGGAAATTATTTTAGGGAAGTAAGGGAAAGTAGGAGAAGGAAGTAGGTGAATTAGGGTAAATGTGAGGTAAGAAATTAGGGGAAGTGGGGGGTGGAAATGAGGGGAGGGGTAGTAGAAGAAGTAAGGGTAGGGGTAGTAGTTCAAATTCGTGAAGGAAATGAGGTAGAATAAAGAAGGGAGGAACTAGGGGAAATTTGGGGCAGGGAAGTGAGGGGAAATGAAGAGAGGAAAAGTAAGAGAAATTAGGGAAGGGGAAATCGTGGAAGGGAAGGGAAATTATTTTAGAGAAGTGAGGGAAAGTAGGGGGAGGAAGTCGGTGAAGTAGGGGAAATGTTAGGAGAGAAATTAGGGGAAGTGAGGGGAAATACGGGGAGGGGTAGTATACGAAGTAAGGGTAGGGGAAGTAGGTGAAATGCGTGGAGGAAGTGAGGTGGAATGAAGAAGAGAGGAACTAGGGGAAATGAAGGGAGGAGAAGTAAGAGAGATGAGGGGAGGGGAAATCGTGGAAGTGAGGGGAAATTATTTTAGGGAAGTGAGGGAAAGTAGGGGAACGGAGTAGGTGAAGTAGGGGAAATGGAAGGAGAGGAATTAGGGAAAGTAAGGTAGAAGAAGTGAGGGGAAATACGGGGAGCAAAAGTATAGAAATTAAGGGGAGGGGAAGAAGGTGAAATGCGTGGAGGAGTGAGGTAGAATGAAGAAGAGAGGAACTAGGGCAAATGAAGGGAGGGGAGGTAAGAGAAATGAGGGAAGAGTTCATCGCGGAAGTGAGGGGATATTATTTTAGGGTAGTAAGCGACAGTAGGGGAAGGAAGTAGGTGAAGAAGGGGAAACGGGAGGAGAGGAATTGGGGAAAGTGAGGTAGGAGAAGTGAGGCGAAATGAGGGGCGGGGTATTAGAGGAAGTAAGGGGAGGGGAAGTAGTTGAAATTTGTGAAGGAAGTGAAGTAGAATAAAGAAGAGAGGAACTAGTAGAAATTTGGGACAGGGAAGTGAGGGAAAATGAAGAAAGGGAAAGTAAGAGAAATGAAGGAAGAGGAAATCGTGGAAATAGGGGAAAAGTATTTTAGGGAAGAAAGGGAAACTAGGGGAAGGAAGTAGGTGAAGTAGGGGAAATGGAAGGAGGGAAAGTGAGGTAGGAGACATGAGGGAAATACGTGGAGGGGTAGTAGAGGAAGTAAGGGGAGGGGAAATAAGAGAAATGAGGGAAGGGGAAATCATGGAAGTGAGAGGAAATTATTTTACGGAAAGTAAGGGAAAGTAGAAGAATGATGTAGGTGTTGAAGGGGAAATGGGAGGAGAGGAATTAGGGGGAGTGAGGTAGTAGAAGTGAGGGGACATGAGAAGAGGGGTAGTAGAGGAAGTGAGGGGAGGGGAGAAGGTGAAATGAGAGGAGGAAGTCAGGTAGAATGAAGAAGAGAGGAGCTAGGGGAAATTTGGGACAGGGATGTGAGGGAAAATGAAAAGAGGGGAAGTAAGAGAAATTAAGGAAGACGAAATCGTGGAATTGAGGGGAAATTATTTTAGGGAAGTGAGGGTAAGTAGGTGAAGGAAGTAGGTGAAGTAGGAGAAATGGGAGGAGAGGAATTAGGGAAAGTTAGGTAGCAGAAGTGAGGGGAAATACAAGAGCGGTAGTATAAAAAGTAAGGGTAGGGAAAGAAGGTGAAATGCGTGGAGGAAGTGACGTAGAATGAAGAAGAGAGGAACTAAGGGAAGTGAAGGGAGGGCAAGTAAGAGAAATGAGGGAAGGGGAAATCGTGGAAGTCAGGGGAAATTATTTTGTGGAATGAAGGGAAAGTAGGGGAAGGAAGTGGGTGAAGTAGCGAAAATGTAAGAAGAGGAATTAGGGAAAGTGAGGTAGAAGAAGTGAGGGGAAATGAGGGGAGGGGTAGTGGTTGAAATTCGTGAAGGAAGTAAGGTAGAATAAAGAAGAGATGAACTAGGGGATATTTGGCACAGGGAAGTGAGGGGAAATGAAGGGAGGGGAAGTAAGAGAAATGAAGGAAGGGGAAATCGTGGAAGTGAAGGAAAATTATTTTATGGAAGCAAGGGTAAGTAGGAAAAGGAAGTAGGTGAAGTAGGGGAAATGGGAGGAGAGGAATTAGGGAAAGTGAGGTAGGAGAAGTGACGAGGAATACGGGGAGGGGTAGTATAGGAAGTAAGGGGAGGGGAAGAAGGTGAAATGCGTGGAGGAAGTGAGGTGGAATGAAGAAGACAGGAACTAGGGGGAATAAAGGGAGGGGAAGTAAGAGTAATGAGGGAAGGGGAAATCGTGGAAGTGAGGGGAAATCATTTCAGGGAATTAAGGGAAAGTAGGGGAAGGAAGTAGGTGAAGTAGGAAAAACGGAAGGAGAGGAATTGGGGGAAGTTTGGTAGGAGAAGTGAGGGGAAATAAGAGGGGGGTAGTAGAGGAAGTAAGGGGAGGGAAAGTAGTTGAAATTCTTGAAGGAAGTGAGGTAGAATAAAGAAAAGAGGAACTAGGTGAATTCGGGACAGGGAAGTGAGGGGAATCGAATGGAGAGGAAGTAAGAGAAATGAGGGAAGGGAAAATCGTGGAAGTAAGGGGAAATCATTTTAGGGAAGTAAGGGAAAGTAGGGGAAGGAAGTGCGTGAAGTAGGGGAAATGTGAGGAGAGAAATTAGGGGAAGTAAGGGGAAATAAGAGGAAATCAGCAGAGGTGTAGTAGTGGAAGGAAGAGGGGGGTAGTAGTTGAAATTCGTGCAGGAAGTGAGGTAGAATAAAGAAGAGGGGAACTAGGGGTAATTTGGGGCAAGGAAGTCAGGGGAAATGAAGGGAGGGAAAGTAAGATAAATGAAGGAAGAGGAAATCGTGAAAGTGAGGGGAAATTATTTTAGGGAAGTAAGGAAAAGTAGGGGAAGGAAGTAGGTGAAGTCGGGGAAATGTGAGGAGAGGAGTTAGGGGAAGAGAGGTAGGAAAAGTGAGGGGAAATGAGGGGAAATTAAGGGAGGAGAAATAGCTAAAGTGAGTAAGGCTGGGGAAAGGAAGTAGGGGAAGGAGAGTGTTAGATGTTGATTTATATTTTGTTTATTTTTTAACTAAAAAATTTAGTTGGTTGAAAATTTATCTCTTTTTGTAGAAATTTCGTCGAAAATTCTAAAATTTGATAGAAAATTCAACTATTTATTCGAAAGTTGAATTTACTTTGTGAAACATTAATTACTTAGTCGATCATTCATTATCTTAGTTAGAAATTAATTTATTTCGTAGAAAAATGATTTATTTTGTTAAAAAATAGTCTGTTTGTCGTTAAAAATTAATTTTTCAACTGAAATTTTCCCTGTTTGATTGAAAATTCAATTGTTTTTTTTTAATTAACTTTTTTTTTGTTGAAAATTAAACTGTATTGTAGAAAATTGGAAAAATTGGTAAAAAATTCAACTATTTATTGGAAAGTTGAATTATTATGTTAAAAAGGAATAACTTAGTCAAAGATTCATTATTTTAGTTGAAAATTAATTTCTTTCGTGGAAAATTGTTTTATTTGGTTAAAAATAGTTTGTTCTTTTGGTTAAAAATTAATTTTTTTAGTAAAAATTTTCCTATTTGATTGAAAATTCAACTGTTTTTTTTTCAATTAACTTTCTTTGTTGAAAATTCATATTTTCTAGTTTAAAATTAAACTGTACTGTAGAAAATTAAAAAATTTGGTAAAAAATTCGACTATTTGTTCGAATTTTCGAAAGCTAAACTGCTTTGTTAAAAATTAATTACTTAGTCGAAAATTTATTATTTTAGTAGAAAATTAATTTATTGTGCAGAAAATTGATTTATTTTGTTGAAAAATAGTTTGTTTTTTTGGTTGAAAATTAATTTTTCAACTAATAATTGCCCTATTTGATTGAAAATTCAACTGCTTGTTTAAAAATTAACTTTTTTTGTTGAAAATTGAACTATATTGTATAAAATTAAACTGTATTGTAGGAAATTAGAAAAATCGGTAAAAAATTTCACTATTTGTTCTAAAGTTCAACGACTTTGTTAAAAATTAATGACTTAGTCGAACATTCATTATTTTAGTTAAAAATTAATGTCTTTCGTAGAAAAATGATTTATTTTATTAAAAAATAGTTCGTTTTTTGGTTGAAATTAAATTTTTTAATTGAAAATTTCCCTGTTTTATGGAAAATTCAACTCTTTTTTAAAAATTAACTCTTTTTATTGCAAATTAAACTGTATTGTAGAAAATTAAACTTGATTCTAGAAAATTTGGTAGAAAATTCAACTATTTATTCGAAAGTTGAATTACTTTGTTAAAAATAAATTCTTGGTTAACGATTCCTTAATTTAGTTAAAATTTAATTTCTTTTGTAGAAAATGGATCTATTTTATTAAAACATTGCTCTTTTTGTTGAAAATTAATTATTTAACTGAAAATTTCTCTATTTGATTGATAATACAACTGTTTCTTTTAAATTAACTTTTTTAGTTGAAAATACATATTTTCGGGTTGAAAATTAAACTATATTGTAGAAAATTGAATTTGGCAGAAAGTTCATCTATTTGTTTTAAAGTTGAACTACTTTGCTAAAAATTGAATACTTAGTCGAAGATTCATTATTTCAGTTAAAAATTTCTTTCTTTCGTAAAAAAATTTGTTTCGGTTGAAAATTTATCTTTTTTAATGAAAAATTCAACTATTTTATTGAAAATTAATATATTTTGTTAAAAATTAGTCTTTTGCGGTAGAAACAAAATTTTTGGGGTAAAAATGCATCTGTTTGAATGAAAATTAATCGGTTTTAATTGAGAATTCAAGTTTTTGGTTGAAAATTTGTTGTTGTTAAATTCAGCTATTTTGGATTTAAAATTAAAATCATTTTTGGTTGAAATATCAATTATTACATTTTTTGTTGAAAATTCGTTTTTTCTTTGTTTAAAAATGACTTTTTTAATTTGAATATTGTAATATTTGGTAAAAAAATCAACTGCTTCTTTTACATAAACTTTTTTTTTGCTGAAAATCCACAAACTACATGCATTTTTAATCCAAGAAGACAAATTTTCAACCAAATAGTTGAATTTTGAAATGAAAAAAGAATAATTTTTAACCGAAAATCAAATAGTAACATTTTCAGTTGAAAAAAAAAGAATTCAAAACCAAACATAAGAGTTTCCAACTAAAACAATGAATCAACAACTAAAATAGTTTAATTTTCAAAATAAAAAATTAATTTTTACTGAAAAAGATAAATTATCAACCAAAACTTAAATAATTAAATTTCAAGTTAAAAAAAATTAAATTTTACCCAAACAGATGAATTTTTAACTACAACTATGGAATTTTCAATTAGAATAAGTTAAATTTTCAGTTAAAAAATGACTTTCAACAAAAAAAAAATTAACTTTCGAAAAAATAGTAACATTTTTAAACAAAGTGAAGGATTTTCATCTAAAATAAAAATTCTTTATATGGCATAGTTGAATTTTAAACCAAAAAGATGAATTTTTAACCGAAAAGAAGAATTTTTAAACAAGAAGATTAACTTTCAAAGAAAAAGATAATTTTCTATAAAAATAATGGATTTTTTAACAAAATACGTGAATTTTGAACGAAATAGTTGAATTTTTTATTTGAAAAGACAATTCTTTATTCAAATTATTTTTTTTTGAGACTGAAAAGATCAATTTTCAACTAAAAATGGAACGGTTAAATTTTCAGTTGAAGAAATTAATTTGTAACCAAACTGATGAATTTTCAACTAAAATAATGAATCCTCAACTGGAATAGTTGAATTTTAATCCAAAAAGATTAATTTTCAACCATAAAGATTAATTTTCTGCAAAAAGACGAATTTTCCACAATTCACATAAATTTTCAAACAAACAGTTGAATTTTCACCAAAAAAAGATAAATTGATTTTCAACAAAGAAATTGCATTTTCAACCAGATATGAATTTTAAATTAAAATGATGAATCTTCAACCAAAAAAATTAATATTGAACAGAAGAGTTTAACTTTTAACCAGGTGGTTGAATTTTTAACTAAAAAAGATTAATTTTTGTTTAAAATTCACATTTTCGGGTTAAAAGTTAAACTTCTTTGTGAAAAATTCAAATTACCGCTTGGAAAATAAAACAATTTGGTATAAAACTGAACTATTTTGTTGAAAATTTGTCTTTTTTGGTTAAATCTAACTGATTTTTTAATTTGAAATTAAAATCTGTGTTTTTTTTTAATGAAATAACAACTAATACATTTTTGGTTGAAAGACAAAGTTGAACTACTTTCTTTAAAATTCTTTTTTTTTTTGGTCGAAGATTTATAATTTTATTTTAAAAACTTTTTTTTTGGTTCAAAATGATTTTTCTTTAATTGGAAATTCAACTATTTTGTTGAAATTTCAATCAATTAGTTGTAAAATAACTTTTTTGTTAAAAATTCATATTTTCGGGTTGTAGGTTCAACTGTTTTGATAAAAAAATCGTCTTTTTGACTTGAAAATTTCACAATTTGGTATAAAATGAAACAGTTTTGTAGAAAAATAGTTTTTTTCTTATATTGAAAATTAATTCTCCATTGTTAAATAAATTTAGTTGAAAATGTATGTAATTTTTTGAAAATTTGTATTTTTTGGTTGAAAATTGAACTACCTGATTAAAAATTTATGTATTTTTTTTGAAAATTCG
>JAABKJ010014132.1:0-10167 GCA_011634705.1 Andricus grossulariae
TTCTGTTAGGGTTTTAAGTAAGGTCATGGAGTAAATGTCGGTTATTTTGAGTTTGAGTTGGTTTAATATATGTTCTTTAAGTCAATCTGTATTTGTCTGACCTATTTTTATTCGACTCGCTTTTATTTTTTCTAATATTTGGTTCCATTATTTTCTGTCTGTATTCAAAGGAGCTGGCGTGTCTAGTTTAAGCTTTGAAGCATTTGCCCTTTTTCCCCTTTCTTTAAGGAATCTTTCTTTATGGTAGTTCATAAATTCATTGAACTCTAAGCTTTCTAAAAGTTAATCTGTTTCTAAAATGAACTGTGTAATATTTTCCAAAAAGGAATCGCAATCAAAAGTTTCGTTGTTGGTTTGGAGACGGTTTTCTGACCTATTTATATTTTCTAGTTGGACGGTTTCGTTTGTTTCCTTTCTTATGTTACCCCTTTCTATGGACGCGCGCATTGTGGGTGAATTTTCGTTATACCAGAAAAAGGTATTGTTTGTTGGGTCAAAAGTTCTGTTAGGGTTTTAAGTAAGGTCATGGAGTAAATGTCGGTTATTTTGAGTTTGAGTTGGTTTAATATATGTTCTTCGAGTCAATCTGTATTTGTCTGACCTATTTTTATTCATTGGGGTTTCCATATTTTTTTCTCGTGAAACCCCTACCGCGACCTATCGATCTATTTATTGTTTTGGAGATAGCGCCCGTGTTTTTGGGTGGAGCTAGGACCATAATTTTTATTATTGGTCTCGTTGTGGCCTTATCTGAATTAATATTTTGAATTGGAAGTGCAGCGGCACCTTCCAACTCCAAACTATTGTGATCGCTTCGTGTTTTGGTAGGGTTATCCGTTATTTTTTTGACTGTACCCGACCTGAGTTTCATTTATCAAGTCAAGTTCGAATTATTTTTGGTCGGACACCTTGGTGCGACTCGCCGGTATTGCTCGCTGCCCGTGTGAACTTGTTTGCGCTTGAACGGCTCGCCTCGGTCGGCAATTAAAATTTTCAATAAGGAGAAAATCTATGCTTTTCTTTTCAGGTTTTAGTATTTTTTTCTTATTTTTCACAATATTCCTTTTTTTTTTCAAATGATTTTTTTCAATCTTTCTCTAAATGATTTCCGCTTTGTGAGCGTGATTCGGATTATTTTTCCCTGAAATATCGCTAGTAAGCACACAGTAAAATATCATGAAAGTATTGAAGAAAAATTTGTAACAAATATTTGACACATCAAGGGCACATAAACATCGTTTCAAATATGAGAATTCATGGGGGGGAAAAGCGACTTTGAACAAATTTACCCCCACCCCACCCTCCGAGGATGCAAGTGGGGGGGGGGGTTGAACTTTTTTTTTACATTTTTTTTTACATTTTTTTTTCGCGAATCGAAAATTTTTTGTCGAATAAAACTTACATATTTCATAAAGGAGAAAATTTCGATGTCTTAAGTTAAAAAACACACTTGGTATCGCAAGTAAATCATTTTCATAATTATTGCACATGTAAATCACATAAATCATTCATTGCGTAAAAAATACCAAAAAATGTGAAAGATCATCGAGTACACATAATTAAACATGTAGATAATTTTCCAGTGTGTATAAATGATGAAATTAGGCATAAATTTGGCAAGGCGTAAGGAATCAGTGGCATGCAAAATGTGAATAGAGTCAAGTTTAGAGTAAGAGTCAAACTTGTAAGTTTTGAATTTAGATTTTGTCTCTTTTCTTGGTAGGTTTGAATTTTTAGATAGGAAAGATGTGGAATTTTAGGTTGGGCGCCAGGTATTACGAGGTTTAAAATTGAGAAAGTCGATGGCCCGTGGTCAGGCGTTGATGGAGAAGCAGGGTCGTAGGCCCGTTGGCGACGTGGTTGAGTCCAGCCGAGGATCTGCGTCGTGAGGTGGTTTCCCAGGAGGCGGCTGATAATCGGTTCCAGGAGGCACTTTGGGTAGTTCCCGGGACAGGACACTGGCGTTTATAGAGAGGATACAAGACGGTCATTCGCTTCTAGCGACAGAACAAGGCTGACTCTCACGCGCGTTATCGTTCGGGACCTCGGGGCCCTTCGGGAGGATCCGCGTGGTTTCGGGTTTGTCACGACGAGCTTTTAGTCTAGGCTCGTAACGAGTCCCCGTTTATGGTAATAGTTCTATTACAAGTCATAAAAAGACGTCATTTTAATTGTAATACACCATTGTAATACACCATTTTAATCGCATAAAATTACGGAGAACTAAAGAAAAAGCTAACTTTAAACGACGGCCTACGCATCATGCCGGGTAATCGACAGCCATTTTGCAAAAATGAAATTACATGGAGTGGTCAAAGTGGCCACTCGAAGTAGTCACGAATATTTTGCCGATAATCAGAGAACTGGTTTGCGCAATAACTCCCCGGTGTAATACTTGGGCATTTTACGAAAAGAAATGCTGACTCGACTCAAAAAATAATGGAACAGCATTCGTGACTTTGTCCGAGGTCAGCAACTAACAAATTTCAATGGCGTTCGGCACACGCAGTTGGAACGCGAGAATTTACTTCAAGTTTTACCCCAGACAGAGAAACAGGAACCTACCTGGCAACACCTGTCGAACTCTCCTTGCTCCTCTCATCTTAGATTTTAATAATTAAATTTAGTCTCCTTGCAATCTCAATTTTTCCTTTTCAAGCCACGCGGAGTTCCTGTTACATGGAGTTTAGAATAACGAGTCAACGAAAGTGGCTTCGACGTCCTTCGTCTCGTATGAGAGTCGGAACCCCACGACTGAAGTCAAAATACATCTTATTGATGAAGACAAAAGGCTAGCTATCTACTAGCTATCGAAACAAAAGAATTCTTGTTAAACACAAAAAAATTATTGTCACCACAGCAGACATGGGGAATGTTACCGTTCTTATAGATCACATAGAATATACTAATAAGTCTTTAGTTCTTTTAAATGACTCATCTACTTATGAATTACTTAAGAGAGATCCTACCAGACAAATACAAATTTAACTTAACAAAATAGTAGATGAGCTGTTTCTTCTTGGTTTCATAAATCTAGATTCCGTTAGCATCTTGAAGTGTACTAATGGATACCCTCCAAAGTATTATGGACTCCCAAAGATTCACAAGCCTTATTGCCCATTACACATGATCTAAAGCTTCATGCAGTGAAAAACAAGTGGAACTTAATTAAATGCCACACAAAATACCTTATGAACTCTTGGTAAAATTATTAAAATTTTGTTTAGAAAATGCTTACTGTACATTCCAGAGTAGATTCTATAAGCAGATATATGGCGTACCTATTGGCTCACCTATTTCTGCTGCGGTATCTTCTACATGTGGAGAGGTGTTTCCTATAATCGCTTTAATAGGTTTCGCTATGTGTTGTATCCTGAAATGTAATATAATTGAGACCTTACAAATGATGTAAATGGACGTAATGGGCAATCGGGTTTGTGAATCTTTGGGAGTCAATAATACTTTGAATCGTATCCATTAGTATACTTCAAGATTCTAACGGAATATAGATTTATGAAACCAAGAAGAAATAGCTCATCTACTAATTTGTTAAGTTCAATTTGTATTTGCCTGGTAGGATCTCTATTAAGTAATTCATAAGTAGATAAGTCATTTAAAAGAACTAAAGACTTATTAGTATATACTGGGTGATTCATAAGAACGGTGACATTCTCCATGCCTGCTGTGGTGACAATAATGTTTTTGTGTTTGACAAGAATTATTTTGTTTCGATGGCTAGTTGTGTACAATGAGATATAAAATTACTCTGTTTTTTATTTGTAAGATAACTTTGTAAATTGCAAGCTAGTTCAAATCTAAAATTATCCCTTTTATCTTCATCAATAAGATGTATTTTGACTTCAGTACTATATAAAGTATCCTATTTCTCACCTATTTCTGCTGCGATATCTGATTTGGTAATGGAAGTCTTAGAACATGAAATTCTCACTCAAAATCAAAATTTCACCTCACCGTTTTTCTATCGTTATGTGGACGATGTTCTACCTTGCCTACCTCATGATCAAATAGAAGCTTTTAAGGACCTCTTCAATACATATCACAACAGATTACAGTTTACGATTGAAAATGAGAAAGAAAAAAATACTTGTTTTTTATATGTCCAAATTTCTAATAATAACGGTCAAATTTATGCACACTGGTTCCGTAAACCTACTTGGTCTGACAGACACACCAATTTCTTCTCTATTACTTATTCTCCTTATAAAACTAGTATTATCAACAGCCTAGTCGACAGAGCTATTAAATTTTCTCATGGTTTTTTCCACCAAGAGAATTTGGAAATTGTTTTTCACACATAATTTCGAGATAAACTTGCCAATAAACTAATTAATCAAAGGGTTAATAAATTACTTTCTCCTCGTTCGAATACTAACGATAGAGTAAATAGTTACCTAAACTTAGATCGTTCCATTGT
This sequence comes from Andricus grossulariae, assembly GCA_011634705.1. NCBI lineage: Eukaryota > Metazoa > Arthropoda > Insecta > Hymenoptera > Cynipidae > Andricus > Andricus grossulariae. The sequence continues at coordinate 4,436 of JAABKJ010014132.1, forward strand.
TATGCCTTGTAATCCACAAATGTCCAGAATTTTCCAAAAATTATACAAAAAAACATGACATCAGAATCATTTTTAAACCTGTAAATGATCCTTTTAGATCCTTTTTCAGAAATCAGGAAGATCCGATTCCTAAAAATAAAGCTACCAACGTAATCTGTAAGATACCATGCTTAGATTGTACAAAATTTTATATCGGCACGACTAGTTACTTGCCCCTCAGTGCTAAAGGCGGGAGATTCAAATAATCTTAGGGCAACACCCATACTCTCATCGTATAAGCCTGCCTCGCTACCACTACACGAGTGAGATCTCCCAGTTTGGATCATTATCCGATCCACAATGTCATTGATGAAATTTTGTAGCTGCAATGGTCGTTGACCGTCCCCGAACTCCAACTCCGAGTCATGTTCCATTTGGTGGGTCACTTCCGGTACGGAAGTCGTCCTTCTTAGGGAACGTATGGCCCGAGTCCTCTAAAATCGATTGAACCCGATAGGTGGTGACCTCGTTCACCCAAGTATCGCTTGAAGTCATCCTCAGACACAGACGATACGTTGGGGGGGAATCTCGAATTCCCGGTCTCCAACATATTTAATTGGTTTAAAAATCACAATCTCAAAAATTCCAGGTAATTATTTTTGAAGCCTGAGGTGAGTCTGGGTTTATTGTCGGCCAATTCCCCAACAATCGCCGTTATTTGATTATTGGATTTAATATTCTAGGATACATTAAGGTTATGTCAATGTTATCGCAATACAGCGTTAGTTATATTTGTCTGTTTATCCTTGGTACCTCAAAAAGTATAAACAAGCAATTATTGGCTGACCAATTAGACTTCTTTGACCGTCTGTAAAAATACTACCGTGAACAACGTTTCAAACGTTGAACTGGAAATTTCGTTTTCAATACTACTTCATTTTAATTTTTAAACTTTAATTATCGTTTTTAATTTCCAAAATGCATTTGTTTTTCAATACTTGTTTCATTGAATTTTAAAATAAATGTACCTTTGCTTTCATTTTCAGAAGTAAAGTTTATTTGTTTTGATTAAAACCAGAATAAAGTTTTTTTTTCAACTCTATTATAATTTTATTTGTTTTTCAAGGTACTCTACCTTGATTTTAAATTTTTACTTTTTATGGTAGTTTTAATTTGTTTTTAAAAATTTTAATTTATTTTTCACAATTATTTCAGGTTAATCTGTCCAGTTTTAATTGTTTCCCAATAATTTATATTTTAATCATCGAAATCCACGTGGCCAGTTTCAATCGCCAACAATCTCTTCATTAATCAAACCTCAATTCTGCGCTACTCGCGCCTGTAAGTTGGGAGCCATTTTTTACTGGCTTTTGGCTAGTTATTTCATTCTAGACTACTTTAATCAAGTTTTAGATCATACTTCATTTAAAAACTAATTTTTAAAAAAGTAGCTAAGGTGCGCCAGGTAGTTTTCTTCTGAAACAGGAACCTACCTCAAACACTAGTCGACCTCTCCTTGCTCCTTTCATCTTAGATTTTAGTATATAATTTTAGTCTTGCAATCTCAATTTTCCTTCGTCTCGTATGAGAGTCGGGACGCCTCGCGCGTATGAACGATAGAACTAATGAGAGCGAGAAAGAGCGACAGAGAGAAAGAGAGAGACGACTGCCAGTTAAGAGTTTCTATAGCATGGTGGCGCCACGGCGGTTTTCGAGTCGTTACGCAGGTCCACCGCAGCATCGTGATCCTAGTTCCCGAGCACTCTTGTACGAGTGGGAATCTCATCCACTGCTCATGTGCTAGGAAACCTCCTCTTCTCAGTCCCTGAAGAAATCAAAGTTCCAGTGCAGCCAACCCCAGAGAATCTGGCAAGTGTTTTTGTGGATAGTTTATCCACCCCTTTATTTATTTCTAGCCGTATATGAAAGCAATGCAGTAAAATAAAGGAATTAACACAAATAATGAACTTCTGATTTACTTGGTGGATCCCAGTAGATTTTGAAAAAAAAAATACTAGAAATTTGAATCTTTTGTGCGAGGTAACGAATTACCCCGTCACTATCTAAATGATGAGAGAATAGTACTTATACAACTGAGCGAGGTCCATTTCATGAATCAGAAAAGGAGATGACCCGTTGGAATTTATTGGCGCACGGATGTCTTGAATGATCGTATCCGAAGGTAATGCTAGTTGGGAGGGTATCGAGAAGAAGTTGTTAATCGCCGTTCTGTCAGGAAGCAGGTCTCCATACGAATGTTGCCTTTGTCCCAATCAGACTCACGATCGATTGATTTTTGCCTAGATACGTTTGGAGGAGGGTCTTTCAGGGAAGGTAGGAAGGTACCCCAATCTTTCACGTCGCATGTAAGCCGATGTGAGGTTACGAAGGAATGTAAATTTCACATGATTTGTATGTATTTTGTTGTTGCGTTATTTGGGCTCTTCTTAACCCTCTCAGCCTACACTGGGTTTACTGTACCCGGACGATATTTTCGGCTTGCTGTGTCTTCAGAATGCGGCAAAGAAGAGTCCCAATGAGTGTGCGTAAAAAATAGTGGAGGGCATACTACTATTTCATCATTTGACTAGTGCCAGATGGGCCTTAACAACCGAAGGGTACGCATCGAAAGTTTTTCTTCGTGTATAAATTACTCAGTTTAGGCACAACGTGTGAAAATCGACTCCAGAACAATATCTAACACAAGGTAAATATCACGTACTGTATATTATTATACAATAAAAAACTAATACTACGATATATTTTGTCCTAATTTTTAATTGAATGTGAGAAAATAATGGATTTGTCCGATTTTTTAGAGTATTTCCAAGCGCGTGACGTACTCACTGGCTCGCCGAGAGGCGCGAGTCGTTGTGGCGCCTGTAAAACCTGGGGGGATGGAGTGGAATGGAATTCGAAAATGAATGGTTGATTTGTATCATTATTAAGTACCCTGTATACAGGCATCAAGATTATCACCGTGAAACATAATTTGTTTATTCTTCAAGCTATTATACAAAAAAATTTTGAAAAAACGTTCTTACTGAAAAGTCGTTTCAGTTTTGTGAAAATATTTATAGTATGTGTTGAATTCATCTTATTAATTTTACAATATTTATTTTTGTGAGACTTTTAGCTACAGTTAAAAAAAATTTATCCCGATACAGTTATCTGATCCAGAGATACTGGACTTTTAAACTTTGCCCGGCCACAAACCACCCCCCGTGTAGGCTGAGCGGAAAATTTCGGTAGTGTAGGCTGTGAGGGTTAAAATCGCCAGGAAACACGAAGAAGTGGGCAATGGAGCGTTTCTGTACAAAGCAGCGGAAGAGGCTGTTGAAACACTGAGCCTTGTCTTCAATATCAGGGGTAAGCAAAATGCATTAAACATTCTCCGTCTCGAGTATTCACTCCGGAATGCCCTAATCAAGAAAGCACAGGAGAAAAATCTCCGTGAACAGCGTCTCGACAAGAGAATGCATGGCTTCTTCCACATAAATGTGAAGGATTAGTCGATGTCGCAGGATCTAACGTTTGGTTTCCTCAAATCACACGCGCCTTTCATTTTGGCGTGTCAAGATGGTGTCATTTCCACTATAGCATACCGTCACCACATTTTGAGCTAAGACATTCCCGATCATAGCTGCAGAGCGTTTCATGCACACCCTGAGCATCTAGGACACATACTATCTAGTTGTCCAACTAATGCGGGAATGACTTACATCCAAAGGCACAATGCGGCACTAAGAGTGCTTTATTACCATCTCTGTCACTTTTACGGCATTAGCCCTAATACCACTCAGCCAAACGTTTCTAGGGGAATGGAGTCAATTGTCGAAAATGAAAAGCATTCCCTGCGTATCGACAAAATGCTAAGATGTTTGCGCGATTCTTCGAATGAGTGACTAGAAGCTTTATAATACCTATTTCGTTTGGCCTCGATGGCTGCGCGTATTTACTCACTCCTGGTCTATGTTTAGAAACTGGTGAGTCGGCAGTCTTTGAGGGTTTTAATCTTCTGAGTTGCGAATTTATAAATTAATATAAATGAAGTCGCACAAATAAAATATTTTCCTCTTTATATTTCAGTCTGAAATTTTCGAGAACTGTTCGTAGGAAATTTGAACTGTTCGTAAAAAACTTCGAAATTTACCATACATTTCTCATAGAAATAAGGATGTAATGTTAAATTTTTTTATATCGTATTCAAGACCTAGCTCAAGTTCGTGACTCTTTCACCGCTACATTTTTTCCGTGAAGAGCGGGAAATTTACGCGAAATAACACCGTGGAACACTGTTCCTTGGAGTCGGGTCTCTAGCCGCGGATGACTTTACGCGGCAGACAGGACAGATAAAGATGAAGGTTTCACCTCTCGATACTTTTTTAGAGCTACCAATCTTTGTCGAATGTTATGAGGAACAGTGTTGATGGACCAAATGAAGTGATCCCAGAAGAACAGCCTTTTGCATCCTGTTCGGGATGGAATGAGCCTATCGCTGTCAAGCCGGAATCTTGTAGAGTTGGCTAAGAAATGAAGCTTTCATACTTCCAAGACAGCTGATTATGAAAAATTCAAGATGGACTTTGTAGCCTTGGTACAGCCTGCTCAGCTTGAAGAGAAGTGCTTGATATTTCGCCCGGTTTTCTTCCTCCTTTGCCGTGATATTACTATCGACTGGTGCCGAGAATTCAATCACGTAAATCATCTTGGTCTTCAGATCTTGGAGGACAATATCAGGCTTCGTAGCACTGATACGTTAAGTGGTGGAGCATGCGAAATTCCAGTAGATCTCACACTGATCATTATCCACAACGGACTCGAGTTTCCCCTATGCGTATGGTTAGACGGGTAATAGGTCAACACCATAGAATTGCCTAAGATGGTAATATAACACTTTTAGAGCCGCATTGTGTCTCTCTATTCACCCGTAGCGTGCATTCTTTTAGAATCCACTGAGAATATGTCCAAGTGTCTCTGGCTCTTGCTTTCACGCTCGGCAGTTAGTATCGTCCTCAAGTACATTCATTATGCGCTCACGGTAAACCAAGGTGTTTATAACGACGTCTTAAATGGCAAGAAGAAATCCCTCAATCTCCGATCTCAATCCAGCCGACTTGAGAAACATGGTAGACCGATCCATCGATAGCTCTTCTCTACGTATAATGCCGTAGAATTTACCATGAAGGGGCTTGTTAGCATGATCTCTTAGTAGAAGCCAATGTTCTGCTTCCTGTACACGACTTTTGAGCACTAAAGGTGTTAGTGATGCCAGGCCATGTGTAGTGTCACTGAAACCTAATAGGAGACCAAGCTCCTCTGCGGCCCTATCTGCGCCACGGTATAGAAACGCCGCAGCATTGAAGACTACATGTTGATGTAAGAGGGAAGTATATTCGAGGTACGAAAGATCTAGGATGATGACTTCGATGGATCTTATTCTTCCCGGATAATTTGGAAGCCCCAATTTTTTGAGAATTTGGCGATACCTTTTTTTTAGGGCTGTTTTTAACACACGCACATCTTGGGTTTCCGCCTGCGGTATTCCAGGATATGGATATGTTTGTCCGTTACCAAGATGTTGAATGGTATTTCCATCTATGAGTTGAACATCCTGATCGACACGCAATGATCTAGTTTCTAGTCTTCCTTTGTGTATATGGACTTTATATTCTTTTCTGTTCGGCGGGCCACATAGGTATCCAGAGCTTTTGCCTCGGAGCACAATAGATAGAGGCAAGAGGGAGATGCAG
>JAABKJ010014133.1:0-10167 GCA_011634705.1 Andricus grossulariae
AACTTGTTGCAATTACGGCATGACCATTTAACGTAAATTTTAACGTATTATTATAATTGCAACAGTTTACATATTTAATTTGCTTCTTTTAATAATTATAATGCCATATTGCTTTAGTATTACTTTAGCATTACGCTGTGGCGTAATGCTTGCGTTCGGCCGGTCCGCCGGGGTACAAACATCTGGTAGAATTCCGTCGCTGTTCTACGAAATAACGGAGATCCAATCGACAAGACTACTCTCTCTTGTCCTTTCTAGAGTTGAAAGGTAGATGTAAGTTTTTATTGTATTCATTCCAACTGATTGTCTGTTCTTTGTCTCTAATAAAAATGTTAAAATCTAACCTAAACTTTTTATATAAACACTTTATACTGAAACAATCCCCATAAGATTGATAGTGACAAACAGACACACAAAAAATAATTAGTCAGGCCTTACCAACCTGACGTAATCAACAACACTGGTCTCTCTCTCAAATTTCCATTTTACCCTCGCCTTTACTCGAGACGTAACAATCCAAAAAAGCGATATAAGAAACTAAATCTCTTTAAGAGATGATGTTTACTTTGAATGATGATGTTGTTTTTGAAGATAATCTTACGTCCGCAGAGTGGTTTTTAGCGTTATCCTTCAAGAACGTGAGGGTGAGAGAGTATGCTTCTTGTAATGTGAAAAGCTGTGATATCTATCAGCATTATTAACGTTTCGACTGTGCGTCGACAGTCATCATTAATATTCATCATTAAAATGTTGGCTTAAAACTTTGACTCCGTCTGAATTTATCTTCATAGCTCTTTTCAAGGCTAATGCCTTCTTAAATATCAGACCATTGTACTTGATGTTTCACTGATGTAAAGGATGAATTCCTTCTCACCAGACCAGCCAATAGTTTTTGTCGAAAAATCTCGCTTTTTCTTTCGTTGCTCAATCGGACGAAAACAAGTCTCTTGCTGACTGAATTCCGCAATAAAAATCTGCGATCGGGACTGACCTAAGATCATCTTTGGAGTAAGGAATCTCCAAAGCGGTCGCAATTTGCTTGATGACAGCGGAAAGATCCTCCTCTTGTTTAAAAGGCAATCCATAAATTTAAATGGTAGCAGCTATAGAAGCCTGTTCCATGATATTACATTTGCACTTCTAGTGCGCAACCTGGGAAATCAATGTTTGGTCATTTGCTTTAAGTTTATTAGTAACTTCCTGAAGTTCTAGAATCTCAGAGTCGCTTGACGCAATCGTCGTCTCGACCATAGTGAAGCGGCGGGAGTGTTGAATTATATTGCACTTTATGCTGTTGATTGGAGTATCTCATTAGCTCTGAAACTTCTCAAATAGCTTAAGGGACGCCTCTTGTCCCTGAGAGACTGCTTTTATTATAGCGTCATTGAGCTCGGGCTTCAGGATTGCTGTGGACTTCCCGGGCCTGTTGACGTCATCATCAGCAGTCTCCGTCGTTTCAAATGTAGACGATTTTGTCCCTTCTCGTTGAACGATTTAATTTGACGCAGTAATTGAGGATGCTCCACAAAACTACTTCATAAGGATTTTTTCACCTTATCACCTTCCTTCACGCATCCACTGTGCACTCAAATACCACATTTTCCGCATGATAATCGGCCAGGGTGCCCTCTCGTAATCGCTGCACTGCAGATGCCACACACAACTATGATGGTAGGCGTCAATTCAAAATTCACGAGGACAAAAAGTTCACAAATACTAGTTTTCTTACCAAAGCCGTTCTAACTACTCAAAAAGTCCAGAGCATCACTACTTATGGTTTATTTGTGACACCAAATTTATGCAAAGCTCTCCCGAATATAAAACCTGTTCAGCAAAAATACGGGAGCCTGTTAAACAACGCCACCAGTCACGTCCAGTCTATGCTATACTATACTAAACTAATATCCTAGAGATATCTGCTGAATATTTTTTTAATATCCCTAAAAGGCGGAAATTTATATATCTTTGAGATTTACATCCTATATCCTTGGATATCTAAAGACATAAATCGGATATCGCGTTGTTATACAGGATTCACCTTAACGAAATATTTGAATTATTTTCAGAAAGCGCAACGAATTTGTAAGAAATATAATAAACATACAAAAAGGGGCGATGCCGGATATTAAAGTCACACCCTTGGGAGCAGGTCAGGACGTGGGCCGAAGTTGCATTTTGGTATCAATGGGAGGAAAGAACATCATGTTAGATTGCGGAATGCATATGGGATTTAATGATGAAAGAAGATTTCCTGACTTCTCTTACATCGTTCCTGAAGGTCCAACGACTAATTATATAGATTGTGTCATAATATCCCATTTCCACTTGGATCACTGTGGGGCATTGCCCTACTTCACTGAAATGGTAAGGAATAATGAAGGTAGCATTATTGAGTACATACGATAAATGTCTGCTCAAAAAGAAGGCATTGCCAAAAATGAGAGTGCAAACGTATGCACAAGTTATAGTAAGATAAATCCTTGCTTGTCATCCTTCTGGGTAAAATATATGTATTTTGTTATTTGGGTTTGAATAAACCTTTCTTTTCCTTCAACAGGTGGGCTATACAGGCCCAATTTATATGACTCATCCGACAAAAGCTATAGCACCAATTCTCCTTGAAGACATGAGGAAAGTCGCTGTTGAGCGCAAAGGAGAGAGTAATTTCTTCACATCCCAAATGATCAAGGATTGCATGAAAAAGGTTGTTGCCGTTACTCTGCATCAGTCTGTGATGGTAGACACTGAATTAGAAATTAAGGCATACTATGCCGGCCACGTATTAGGAGCTTCTATGTTTTATATTCGCGTTGGCTCACAATCTATCGTATACACTGGGGATTACAATATGACACCAGACAGACATTTGGGCGCCGCATGGATAGACAAATGCAGACCCGATTTACTAATTTCAGAATCCACATACGCTACAACGATTAGAGACTCGAAAAGGTGTCGTGAGAGAGATTTTTTAAAGAAGGTAAAATATTTAATTGAATCATTCTTATAAAATGAAGCACAATGTCCATCCGTCAGTCTGCTGACAGAACGCCTAGCCTAAACTGACATACCTTTTCCACTTTGCCGGTGTATTTTCATCCTGTATTTACCACGAAATTAAAAAATCTCAAAAGTGTGTAAATTGCGACCCCCTTGACCCCACACACCCACAGAGAACTTATTTTACGAACATAAAAGAAAAGTACTTGTGTTATAGAGATGTGCAAGAACCGGTCGCGACGCACGTGTGCATGTGAAAAATAATTTTTCAATTATAAGTCACAAGCGGGGTAAGATAGGGTGATAAGATTTGGAGAAATTGTAATATCAGATTATGTTCAAAATTGAATGAGTTTTGAGTTGTATCAGGTGAAAAATATTTTTTAAATATTTTATATTCTTCTGTAAAAACGTTTTAAATGTTATTATTTTTGAAATTTCGATTATATTTAATCTTTTTTACTCTAGATTTGTAGATTTTACTGAAAGTCGTCATTTTTTTGTAAAAAAAAGTAGATAGCCGCTCCTGTTGTCCCTAGCTGAAGAGCTCAACGACGAGAACCTGCATCTCATGAAGTGCTTTACTGATACCAGAATCAGGTTTGTGGAAAGACGTGGTATCCCGAAATGTAGGTTCAACAATCGCCTCCTTCGGTTAGTTGGCAGTTTGAACAGTGAAGTGTTCCTAAAGTAAGATATGAACTTGCAGCAGGTAGAGACTCTCGCATACTACGTTGTGGTCGCGTATGCCAGGATCATGAACATACAACTCAGATTTCAAGCCGCTAACACTTACGTTTCCAGAAGGGTGTCAGATCCTCCGTGTAAGTTTCAGCTTCAGAGCGAGGCCAGAAAAATAAGACCCAAGCTGGATCCGTTGTAGCAATGTCGAAAGGACATTCGGTCCTAGAAGCTGACTCGGCACGTGGAAGAGGTTCTTCGTTCACTTAATATATTTCTAATAATGTCTACGTACTTTGATGGGCTCACGGCCATTATATCCGATTGCATCTGCACACATTATAAGTAGAACAGTAAAGGATATATAAGTGACATGGTGCACAAGGATCAGGTGTTTTAGACGTGGTATTTTGAGTGATACTGAGTCTTTGCCACTTAAACGAGGCACCTTCCAAGGCGACTGTTTCAGTGCACTATGGTTCTGTTTAGCCCTGAATCCATAAGGTAGGACACTCAACATCACGTCCTGTGGTTTCAACATAGAGGTAGGAGTAGGTGAATCTTAGTACACTCACCTCCTGTACTGATTCTGGATGTTCGCCGGCTGTGAGACTCCCAGGTTACACAGCTGCGTCATTACTGATAAAACAGGGCGAATATCCTGCTCTACGACTATATCTGTAGAAGAAACCTATATACACCACTGAAGCATACAGCTGCTGCTTACCAAAATATCGGTCTTCTAACTGTCGACAAGCTTGCTACTCAATGGCGGGTTAAGCAGGTACCTAATAGGCACCCTCATAGTTTAGATCTTCCCTGCGTAGATGGTGAGACTTGAAACCTCTGGCTGAGGCGGGGAGAACTCTTTCTGGAAACAGAAGGGTTCGTTATTGCCATGATTGGCTTTAAACCTCTGTGGAAATTCAAATGAGATAATCGAGCATTATCATTGATGACTGTACGATGCTTACTTCGCAGGAATACAGTTACAAACATAACGATACTGCTTGGATTATCCACCAACGTATTTCCTTAAATCTTGGCTTGCTAGAGGAGCGTAAGTCCTATCACAAGTACTCACCTGTAAGAGTATTAGAGAATAAACGTAATTTCCTCTACTGGGACAGGACTATCCTGACACACCATCGTCCGGTGATGTAACAAGAGTGATAATCATATCTGAATTATTGACATGATCATTGCCTTGAATAACAACATTCAGCTTCGATACATTGAGAAGATCCAGAAATGCATGGAGCTGAGAAATTTTTACATCTTATACAGAAGGCGATATTGCAGAACATCTGCCGCAACGTCCGGAGTTTTCTAGGCGTTAACAGCGATAGCGATTAGTCGTCTTCTACAATACAGGTCATCCTGCATTCACGGTAAATAAGACTATTATGCCACATTATATTTTATTTCATATTATTTTTTATTTTGAATAAATTTTCATAAACTTTTGACCTTTCTTCTCTTTTTGTATGCGTGTATGTTCGTGTGCCTGTGAGAAGCTGCGTGTTTTGTCCGCCGTTCCTATTATTTTTGTAAAGAATCACAGGTCCCGGTCGCTGTTAGTATATAATGTGGGATATGGCGAATGCACGGAAGGTGTGTAAGGGCGGATCCCTATAAACGGGATCTTCAGTTTGAATGCAAGGATCTTTAAAAATACCTTAAACTCATAATAATAATATGGCTTAGATGTTTAGACGCTCGGACTTCATGTTAGAGGTCCGGGGTTTGATCCCTGAGCCGATACTTCTGGAAATTTTTCTATATACTTTTACTAAGGTTCTGGTGGTTCAGATCCCACATTCAGCTGTAGCTTTCCCCCCTATCACACACTTGGCTGAAACCGAGTCCGTGAATGGTGGGGTAAAAAAGAAACCAGGCTGCCCAATATGTCAGAACAGACATACTACCACTTGCCCGAATTATAAAAATGCATCCGGGACTGATGATATATACCGAGAAAGTCCAGTGTAGAAAGATTCGCATAAAAATTCCAACTCAATACCAAAAATGCCTACAACACATATTGATCTGTAGGGAGCGGACTAGATAAGGTATGAACTTGGCTACGAATCGTCTAGGAAAGTACAACCACTCCGAGCCGAGGGGCTTGGCACTGAGTATTCAGGTCTTATAATTTGTAATAAAACTTGAATTTAGGTTTGGAGAGAGAGGGACAGAAAGAGAGAAGGAAAAGTGTAAACGAGGATATTGAAATGGTAGAATGAAAAAAAAATTAAAGGGATTTGCTAAGAGGGGTAGAGAAGAACGTTAGTTTTGGAGGAATGGAGGAAAGGATAGAAAGATAGTGGAGAAAGAGATGAGGAAGAGGATGGAACAAGGGAAGAACTAGTCAAGGTGTTAGAAATAATGAAAAATGGAAAGGCACCTGGTATAAATGAGATTCCAAATAAAGTCGGGAAATATGAGGGGAAAGAACTAAAGTAATGGTCATGGGTAATGTGCAATAGAGTATGGATAGGAGAGGTGTGGCCAGAGTTATGGAAAGAAGGAGTAGCGGTACCAGTAGTAAAAAAGACAAAGGCAAGGAGGTTAAAGATTATAGAGGAGTGGCGCTAAATCCAACTTTGTATAAGTTATATGTAAGTGTTTTATCGGGGAGGTTAATTAAAGAAGTTTAGGAAAGGAAAATAGTGCCACCGAATTAGACAGCGTTGAGGAAAGGAAAATAGTGCCACCGAATTAGACAGCGTTGAGGAAAGGAATAGGAGTGATTGACAACATATGTGACTGGCCGCGAAGAAAGGGACAATCAGAAAATTGTTAGGGCTTTTATTTTTTTCGTTATTAAGCTACAAACATAGGCATATTAAGCGCAATCGGAGACAAAACGAGCGGCCTACGAAAACCAACTCCACTACTTAGACTACAGATGTACGCACCGTTTCCGTGAGCTCCGCTCCTTTCCAGGTAAAGATACAGTGGTAAGTGGAAGGGATGTTTTTTTTTCAACGCCTCCCCACTACTCAAATGCCTGCTTGAGGACTTGGCTACGATCGCCTGTCCTGTAAAATTCAGCTTCCGGGCTTTAGGTCTCTTTATTCGTGTACGCTCACATAAATATTCTGAATAAGAGAGGTTTTAGTAAAGATAGTATCAGAAATTTACAGAGAGACAAAAAGCAGGGCCTCTGAGCCCACTTTCATGTAATGTAATAATCTTAGACTTGAAAGAAGAAATGACGAGAAAAGGATGGGAAGGAGTTAGGATAGGATTAGAAGGTATATACACTGGCATACGCGGACGATACAGTGTTGATAGCAGATTATGAGAATGGGATGGCGGGCTTAATTACAGGATTGGAGAAATACTTATGTAGGAAAAAGTTGATTTTAAATGTAGAAACGACACAGATGATGAGGTTTAGAAAAGGAGGGGAAGAAAAAAACAATGGACTGGGAAACGAAAGGGATTAAAGTTAGAAGAAGTAAGGGAGTTTTCATATTTAGGATATACCTTGCAAACAAAACCAGATCGTAGAATTCATATAAGAGAAAGGATACAGAAACCGGCAGTGGCAATGAAAGAGATATGGAGAATAGAAAGAAGGTTAACAAAAGATTGAGAAAGGTGAACGTGGTTATTTGATAAGCTGGTATGGCCGGTATTAGGCTATGGAATAGAGAAATGGAGATGAAAGGGAAGAGATTGAGAGGTCACAAAAATATATATATATATAAGGTGGACGCTAGGAGTAGACTCAGGGACGCCTGGATATATGCTGAGAGAAGAAGCACAAAGGATACATTAAGTCTAAGAGCGGGAAAGAGAGCATGGAAGTTTGAGGGGAAGCTAAGGGAGCAGAAGGGAGAGGAATTAGTGAAAAAGTGTTTGAAGGAGGTAGAAGAAATGAGAGGGAGAGCAATAGAATTATCGAGATGGGAAGAAGAAAGAAAGGAGTTCATAAGGACTATAGATATAGGAGAGGGGACTGGAGTAAACAGTGAAGAATTAGATAAAAGAGACAAGGAAAGACAATTGATAGAAAGATGGGAGATAATTAAGGAATAAAAATATAATAAATGGCATAAGACGATAAAAAAAGGAGTACTAAAGTATTTAGAAAAGGGATGGGGGGGGGGAGACTAGGTGTACAAGAATAGCAAGGTTTAGATTGGGAAACGAGAAAAGAGAAGAGTTGTATTCAGAAAAGAAAGAGAACAGAAAGTGCAGAATCTGTGAATAGGAAGAGGAAATATCGGTGCATGTATGGGAAGGAGAAGAAATAAAGGAAGATGGCAAGTGAATGTGGTCAAGATTTTAGGCGCAGATGGGGTGATGAGTGGATGAAAGAATTGGAAGGGGTAGAGGAACTTATGATAAAGAATGAAAGAGTGATTGTGCAAAATGGCTAGGTCGAGGTAGAAGAGAAATGAAAGAAGCAGTCGCATAGAAGCGTAAAGATTTGTTAATTATGGTTTTGTCACAGTATTAAGTAGATTAACATGTGGATGCGCCTTCGCCCACTCTCCCGCTCACTCGTTCATCCGTACGTCCAAAATTGCTCTGTCGTAGAAAATAGAAGTAAGGATCTGCCCGTACACATAGTTATATACTAGTTATTTGACTATTAAATAACAGATTGTAATATGTTGCATAACTGATAAGTCACATGTGACTCAAAATGTCACACTCTGCTCCGTAACTGTATGGCATGAGTTTTATAACACGCATGTCACCAGGTTATAGCATTTTTGCGTTACATAGATGTTATATACCACTTACGGAACGGTAATATAGTGATAAATTTAAAAAAATGGTTTTAAATATAATCACTACGCATTATTTATTTTTTAAGTTACACAATTGCACTACGGTTACTTACAAACATAATCGCACCTCAAACGCTTTGAAAAATTGCACCCGCTGGGGATTCGAACCCTACATAAACTACCTAACCTAAGCCTATAAACCTAAATCTACCACGCGCACTAGCCAACTGAGCTGTCGAACCCCTTGGATCTTATCGCCAATCATTTTCGCTGAAAAGTTAGGGGTACCTGAGGAATATTTTAATTTTTTCGTTTCAAACATTATATGAATAGGTGGATTTAAAAATTTTCAAATCAAATATTTGATGTTACTGCTGAATAAACAATATAAGCAATGTTTTTATTCAACAATAAAATTTATTTCCCGGAATGTTAAATCACTTTTCCACTGTTTTTATATTAACAAACTTTTATAAGTCAAGTGACTGTAATGTTAAAAATTTATGGAAATCATCAAAACTTGAACCTTCTATATCTCTAAAGATGACTTACGCTTTAGATTGTAAGAGTTTTATAAATGAAACTTTCCGCTTTAAGAGTGCTGTATTCAGGCTCTATTCCCAGAATCCTCATAAGATTATATTGTAAATTTAAAATTATGTAAATGTAATGCAAAAATATTGAATTTTATGTTAGAGCTTGCATCTAACACCCTTATAAAAACGGATAAAAATGTATTTAAAAGCTGAAGGGAGCTAAAGATTGTGTTTTTAATATAAAGTCTATAATAACTGCTCATGATATATCAACACTGGTATACTCACAATCGGTGCCTATATCGAATTGAAACCTACATACTTTTTTATCAAAAATATTTATAGTCAGCATTTATCGATTGTTTATTCCCTTCGTAGTCGTAAAAACATAATAATTCTATAAATAATGTCGATAAAAAATTATTCAATTCCGATACAAAATTTCCACACCATTTTAGAATCGTAGGTGCGTTCCGCTAGAATCTCCACAGCGGGATTTGAATATTTTCCTAATGCCACAATTTTAAGTTTTTTTTTCCTTTTTTGGGCGCCGATGTCGATTTTTGGGCTCTTTTAGTTTTCTTTAAAAAAAAAACGAATTTTGAGTGGAGGTGCTGCCGGCCAGCACCTCCACTACAGAAAATTTAAAATTAAAAAAATCAACAGCACCAGAATTTTGTGCTTTTCTTGGCCTCTCCAAAAATCCAAAAATTAATTCATAAAAAACAACCCCTATCACCTAATAAGAACCCTTACAAAAAAATATGCTATTAAACTAAATGTAAGCATATCAGAATTTTGAACTCTTCTTAGGCATCCATACCGATTTTTGGGCTATTTTATTTTTCTCAAGAAAACGGACTTTTGGGGACTTGGAAAATTAAAAAAATCACCAGCGCCAGAATTTTGGGCTTTTTTGTGCTCTAAAAAACTGCAAAAATTAATTTTTAAAGAACCACCCCTGTTTCCGAAAATTACCCTTAAAAAAACTTACGCACCCAACCTAAAAACTAAAAATATAAAATTAAAATGTCTGAAAACAATCGAACTAGGTTTCGGTTTCTATTCCTTTGGAATAGAACTGAAGGACCTATGACAAAGCCACCGAACGCGTCCTCGGGCTGCGGATAGAGGGCCCCTGTACCAAGGGTTTCTGCTGAATATGGTTACAATAATTAATAAGCAGTCGCGGACAATTG
>JAABKJ010014134.1:0-10167 GCA_011634705.1 Andricus grossulariae
TATGACATCGGCGTCAAAAATTGGCGGCCATTTTGTTCAGTCTGACAAATGACACTAAAAGCAGATCAAAATGATCCAAATAGACAGATCATTATGATCTCGAAAGTCAAAAGATCGTGGGAGCAAAATGATCTGCAACAAAAATGATCCTTTTTTTTTACTGTGCAGTGAAACAGTCACATTGAATGGACAATTCAACTCAAGGATGACTTGTTCGACTGTAGCGATGTCAACATTATCCCTGATCACTGAGGCTATATGGCGCGTATGCACACTCTGTGGTTCCAGAAACACCCAGAGCTTTAGCAAGTTTGGCAAGAGACTTTAGTAAAGCAAGCTGCCTACCTCTAGGAAACTGGATATGAACGAACTGATCGAAGAATTGGGCCTGTTTTGTCGAGAGATGTACGAACAAGGTGGTTCGAGAAATGTAGTAGCAGGCTGCTGAAAGAACCTGCTACTTGACTTGTGCCTCCGCAACGACGCAGAAATCCACCAGCGCTGCCTGTCGATGGCCTGGATTGACTACCGGAAAGCTTTTGGTCGAACCTCTCATAGACTTATCATCGGCCTCTTGGAAAGCTTGATGGTTCATCCACACATAAGAATATGTATACGGAGATGAATGCCTTGTTGGAAATCTAGATTCACTATATCATCTGCGGGTGCACCATGAGCCCTGTGCTCTTTTGCATCGGACTTTTGCCAGTATCTCTTGCACTACGCGATACTCCTAGGCACCTCTAAAGCAAAAAAAAATCGTCGTGAGCATGAGGTCACTTATGTATTTTATATGTACGAGCTGAAGATCTGTGCTTCTAGTGCAAGCCAACTTCAGAGTGCTTTAAGTGCCGTAGAAGGGTACACAACAGAAATTGGTATGGACTTTGGATTGGACAAGTGTGCTAAGATTCATCTAATGCGGGGACGAATCGCGAATGTTACCGCCGACTATGAGATTTTGGATATAAGTGTTATAAGATATGCTGACACCGGATGGCAAAATATATACCTAGACGCGACTAAGAGACGCATTCAAGATATAACATAAGTGAAGTAATTTCTTTGAAGCAAATACAATCTTCTCCTTCGGCAAATTTGGTCCTCCAATCTGTCGGCGTTGAACAAGGTATCTGCGACTAATTTCGGACAAACTGGAATAAATTTCGTAAAAAGACCATCAGAGATATGGCGTACATTAATTGGAACAAATTTCAATTTGCAAAATGCTTAAAGAAACAGATACATTATTATATACACCAATAGAATTGAGAAAAGGCGTCCGGAATAATACGATACTAGAAACAATTCACATCTCATCTTATTCATATCCTATAGTCGTTAATTTACAGATTATGAGCGTCCACTTTATCCTTTCTAGATATTTAC
Source organism: Andricus grossulariae (assembly GCA_011634705.1). Lineage (NCBI taxonomy): Eukaryota > Metazoa > Arthropoda > Insecta > Hymenoptera > Cynipidae > Andricus > Andricus grossulariae. The sequence continues at coordinate 1,390 of JAABKJ010014134.1, forward strand.
ATTATTTAAGTTTAAGCGGAATCCGTCGTTTAAATGGAAAATTTCTATAGTTTCTGCGAAAGAATTTCATATGCCTAGTTTTTTCTCGGTCAATTTGAAAGAGTTTGAAAGATTTGATTGACCTTAAATTAATTTTAAAGCTTTCAATATATTTCCAAACGGTTTAAAATATTTGATAGATATCTTATTTAAAACAGGGAATTTCATGAATAAAATTATAATTATAAATTCAAACAGGACTTTTTTTCATTCGCTTCCTTCTTATCATTTGGAATTAAAAGCCTGTTTAATCCAACTCTCATTCGGGACAAAGAAATTTTATGATTCATGATTTGGAATAGAGATTGTTTTCATAAATTCTCTTCTTATGCATTGTTATAAAAATGATTTTAAGAATTGAAATGATATCATCAGTGATGTTACATGAAAGAAGAAACATTATTTTTAATGCTAAAAGTTTAAAACTTACGAAAAATATTTATTCTAACAAATAGTTTTGTAAACGAATTTTTTTTGTTGTCGCTTCTTGAACACTTTTTTAAATCATAACATTTTTATAACCCTGAACGAAAATTTCTGTTTTAAAGAAAACCTTTCAGTTAATTCCCTGTCCCCGAAAAAATTCTCATTCTTTTAATTGTTACCTTCTAGAATGGAAGCATTTAACACTTCTTAACTAAACAATGTTATATTGAATGCCTTTAAACTGGAAATTTTCTAGTCTTATTCAATTGTAAAATTCAAGGATTTCTGGTTTAAAAATATAAATCCACGCTATTATTCTCAATGCTATAAATTTAAGTATGAGTCAGTTTTGCAAATGTTTAGAATTACGCACCATTTTAAATTATTTTTTTTACTCAATACGTTTCACTTAAGAAGTTAAATTATTTTAACTGTGAGTTGTTTTAAATTAATTATGAATAATATATTGAATAGGAGTGTTTAGTTACATCTTCATTTTCCTTGTATCCTCTCTCCCTTCATTTAACTCAGCACGATTCTCAACACCGAGAACAGTCATTACTCCCCAACTTCTTGCAAGATTATTTCATAAAGTTGCAAACTTTGAAAATTATGTTAAAATTCTGCTTGGAATTACGTCTTTATTGAATTTAAACATAATTTTAATAAGTTATACTGTTTATTTTTTTTATTTTCAACGCCAAATTTTATATTTTCAAGTGATTAAGGGCAAAGGCGTCACTCGGCGCTGATGATCAGTTCGCCCCTCTCTGATGATCAGTTTGACGCTCTGTGATGGTCGAGTCGACCGTCCGTTTTATTCATTTGTTATCGAATTTTTACATTCTTCTCAGACACAACAAAAGATACAAAAACAATTTAACATAGAAGTTTGCACATCTTATGGTTGACGAGAGTGATTCTAAAATTGTATTAAAAGAAAACATTCTCCTAGCCTAAAAGATGGCTTTTCCAGAGTCAAGATATCACACAAGTGCAAATAGACTTTAAAAATATTCAATGATGCAAAAATAAGTTTATAAAATTTTGTCCGGTAATTTATTTAGTAACCTTTTCTTGCATCATCTAACATTTTTCATTAATTTTGCTTCGGAAAAAGCATTGTCGAAATCCAAGAGTTTTCTGCATTATTATCTACAAGATTGTTCAATTAACTTTTTTTTAAATTTTAAAGACGAAAACACCGAAACCAGGAGTTTTTTATTTCATTGTTTCGTTATATCTTCAAATCAAATAAAGTTTTCATATCATAACATTTATTTACTTTGTGATTTTTCAATCATTGAGTTATTTTTGAACATATTTCTCATTTTCTTCATTACATGATTTTTAGTTATTTATTTTTTAAGTTATTCAGTTTTTACTTTTTATGAATTATTTTTTTAAAGTTGTTTAATTGAGAGACTTTTTCAAAATATATGAGTAATCACACCTCTTTCAAGGCATAAAAAGAAAGGACAAGTTCGATAACCATCCATTTTTCACCTACGGTTCTGGTTTAAACCATCGAAAATGCTTTTGAAAAACAAAAATTCAATATTCTAGGAAAGCTATGCAAGGCAAGAGAAAAATGAACGAACGAAAATTCTTAATCCAAAAAATATCTACTTTGTTGCAAATTACTTTTTGATACGACTCGTAGGTTTTGTTTAATTCGTAAAAACTAACATTAAAAAATTTGCAAATTCAATTTTTGGAAAACCAACACAAGATACAAAAAAATGAATAGTTAAGAGTTCTACTAAATAAAATTTACAAGTTTGTTAAAAATAATTTTTTGATAAGACGTGTAGTTTTTGCTTCAATAGTGAAAAATGACATTACAAATAAAGAAATTAAAATTTCTGGAAAAAAGAAACAAGGTACAATAAAATTTCTATTAACCATTTTTTTACCTGAATTAGATGTAACAATTTGATTCAGACCTTTTCTCTCGCGAGACACGTGATGAGAATGTGTTGGTTAAAGCAGAAGGAGCTTTAACGAAAGAGAATTCACAATAACTAACTTTTAGTTTCCGATGATTTGACCTTTAATATTTAGCTTTATGCGTTATAAGTCGCACTCAAACTTGAGTTTCTTTTTTTAAATCATACATTTTTTTCTGATGGGAAATAGAGCTAAACTTTATGGAGCTTGCAGAACTCTAATAAATTTGTTTCAAAACACAAAAATACTTTTCTATTTTTTTATTTGGACCAATTTGGTGGTATGTGAAATAATAATTTGATGTAGATAATAGTTAAGACATGATAAGTTGTGATATATTAAAATTAGAATAGATTATTTTACTTATATTTGAGCTTAAAATGAATCATTATCCAGCGTAGGATTATTATCTATTGTAAGGTGGTCTCTCCTAATTGCCAACTGTCATAAACATTCTTATCCAATTTTTGGATAAAAGTTATATTTTTAGGATTCACATTGTTTTAAAATTCGAAAATCGTCTAGATTCTGTATCAGTTTGAATAGCTTTAAATCAAAGCACAACCACACGTGCACCAGCATATGCGAAAGAGATTATCGATAGCCATACAATTCACAGATAAAATATATCGCTCTTGTCGTACAAAGAGCGCATGTATCATATAAAGTCGTCCAATCGTGTTATTATTAAAAAGAATAATTGAAGCAGAATTTTGGTTGGTAAAGCTCTTCACTAAAAAATATGTAAAATATTTAAAATTTGTGTTTAGACACTGCAAAAACTAGAGTTCCATTTTTGCAGGTACGATTTTTTCAGGTATTAAGTTAGGCTGAAGGTCTTTTTTTGAGTAGGATAGCTTCATGCTGCTTTTTTCAAAATAAACCGTTTTTACGCCGAACCATAAGTTAATGAAAATTGTTTTGTTCTTCATTGTTTGCAAGCGCCCGTACCTCATATCTTTGAAAGTATTAGTTTTTTTGAATAATACAAAATCCAAAGGAAAACGAAAATTAGTAGAAATTAGTTTTTCGCGATCTATTTGGTTGTGTCTCCAGATTTCCGATTTAATTTTCATTTTATTACCATTTTTCAAAAAAGTTTTGCTGACCAAAATGTTTCATTATAAATCAGAGGGTGCAATATTTTATCTATTTTCCGAACTGTTCTCACTGTTAAACAATTAAATTTCTTGATCTTATGGAATGAGGAAAAATATGACAGATTGAGACCACTTTTTTTAGTTCCTTCACGACATATAACTTAAACTGATGATTAGTAAAATTTAAGAAACTCTTGGAAATAAAAAAAAATCAAATTTCGACAACACTCTTAAATGTCTTTATGTAAATAAAAAAATGAAAGAGAGTAAAGAAAAATAAGGCAAATTTTGAATACATTTCGTCCACAAAAAAAACAAGGTTTTTGTATTTTGTGAATTTCAAACTTAAAAAAAATGTTTAACATAAGAAAAGCATGTCATATTTTTCCGACTCTAACTGGAAACATTTCGTGCTAGATACGTATAATAACTTTTTAAAAAGACTGAAATCAACAAAGAACTAGGTAACTTATTGTTTTCACAAAATTAAATATATTTTTTCAATAATTTCTTATTTTGATTTGAAGAACTGTACGTGGATGACAAAAAAAATTATCATGCTCTCATCCAACCGTTTGTAAATTATATGAAATTATTTTCCATTATCGAGAAATAATATTTTATTTACGAGAAAAAAATCAAGTTAAGTTCATTTTATACTATCGGACAATTTAAATTTTTCAGTCGATTAAAAAACCAAAATTTTTGTATTGAGGCAAAATAGCAGCGATTCATTAGAATATAAAAAATGTGGATTCTCCACAGAAAAAACGACACTTACGTGTTTTGCAAATTTTTTTTCTAATCTAGCCTCTTATAAGGAAAAAATCTTTTCAGTTTTATTAACGTCAAACCATTTATGTGGTCAGAAGAAAAAAAATTGAATTTTTGTATTAGTATTTGAAGGAAAAATTCTTCCGTCCTCAAAAATGGTTCAGTCTAGATAAAGCTTTGTGAATATCTTCCTTATGAAAGGCTGAATGGAACACAACATTATTATTTATTATTATTTATTAATTCATAAAGTGGAACATTTTATCGTTTCATCAAGTTTTGATTTTCCTCAATTATTCACTGATCATCTTAGTATGCTTTCGCACTGAAATTTTAGCATTTATTACTGGCAGTCTGTAAAATTAGAATATGCAGCAATTACAAAATAATCAAACTCACGACATGAGTAGAAATTGAGAATTTTTTGACAACTAGTTTATGAATTATTTTGTATTTTGTAATGCTCGCATAAATGATTGTAACCGATATTTTAATCGCTGTTCCCTTCGGAGGAAAACGAAAGTTAAAATAATAATTAAATAAATTTGGTGAGCGCCAAACCTTTCTTTGGTGGGCAACCAAAAATAAAAATGTATATAGAAAATAAATAAATGAGTAAATGGGAAACAAAAGGCAATACAAAGTGCTCCGGTATTTAGATGGCAAAGCTGAGCTCGTATGCTGAGTAATAGAGACTCGGAAATATTTTGTCTCTCTCCTGTTTCTCTCTCTGTCTTGTCACGCCTGATTGCGCACCGCGAATCCCCCCGCAAATGCCTTTCACGGATCCCCACGGCGCCGCGTCAATTCTCGGAAGAGCACAATCCAGAAGAGCTAAATCCGGGTTTCACTGTATTTCAAAACATATGTTGAGATTTTAGAGGTTTGAAGATGATTTGAAACTCCTTTTAATCCTCAGAAGATTTCAAAGAATTTATAAATAAAAATTTCCTTCAATTTTGTTATGGTATTTTCACTTCAACCGCTACTTGACGTCGAGGCGGCCGAGAGTTTGTTTAAGGCGCCAGTCATGAACATTACACTTATTTAAAATCTATTCATGACCTGTCGGTAGCTTCGAGGTCTCCTTTTGTCCGCCAACTAGCTTGGGTATTACAGAAGCTTGAGAGTGGAAAAATGAAAGAGGCCAGCTTGTCTGAATAATCATTCTTACACGAAAGTTTATAAGCGATAAGAAAAGTAACATGTATTTATTTTTAACTTCAATAAGCCGGAATGTGATACAAAACAAAATTTCCTGAAGCATAAACAGTGTAAATCGAAAAGCTTGATAGAAGAGACCGCGACGCAACGCACCACAAATTGCGGAAAGACTGTCTTCGAATTGACACGTGGTCTTGGCGACCATCAGGATCACAAAGGCCAGCGACCACATTTTCCATGTTTAGTCCGAACTTCGATAAATCCTGAACGGTCAAGGAAGAAATCAAGAAAAAAATAATGAGCACACGGACCACTACACGGTGAACAAAAGAAACTTGGGACACCATTTAGAACTAGGCGAGGCTAGGCTAAGGTATCCTCCACAAAAAAGAAAGAAAAACTAACAAAACAAGCAAAATCGGGAATTCACCCTAGCCTAACTTGCCCAGATATCAAAAATCGGTACCTGCGCCATCCTCTCAGGACTCGTCACTGATTAAGCGGAATTCACAATATATCCTTCCTTTATATCTTTAAAAATTGTTTTTCTTAAGTGACCTTGTGAGCGCCAGTGCCAAGGTTACTTCAAGTTCGGAAAAGGTGCCAGGCTCGCGCTGACCTCGCAACCAATCACAGCGCCCGCATGATGCGCCATTTAAGTGTTAGGCCAATAGGAATATGCGAACCTTTATCATAATGCCATGAATACAAGTAATTATTTGTGAAACTTCCAAAAACGCTAAGTTTTACAATTTGTCATGTGCTAGCGCTTGATAGGATCTGTACCTTTACGAACACACTAGCTATTCTTGAAGCGGACATCTTGACACCAAACGAATCGATTGGCGTGGCCAACGGAATTGAAAAGGTCACCAGACCAATCACAGCGTGGACCCAGTATGACGTCACAGGTCCTTCCATCTCATTTATCCCTCTCACGTGCCTCAACCAATTTGTTCCCGAAGATTCCGCCAGGTTCACAATTCGTCGTGCTCATAAACAAATAATATAAAAGCCAAGTGTATAAGTATTAAAATGGTAATGAATTTCGTGAGTGCTCTGAGAATGAGTGGTGCGGCTCCCCCTTATGTGCGTTGATAAGGAAAACCATTGACCGAGTCAAACGGTACCAGCGGAAAATTTAACTGTAAAGGGAAGCTCAGGATTCACCGCGTCACGATCCATAAATATATTTTTTTTCTTCTCAACTTATTCAAGTCCCAGATATCTACTAAACCAAATTTTTTTCCTCAAATTATAACATGGTTAACCATTTTTTTATTTTGTACTGAATGATCTTTTTTGGTTGAAAATGCATCTCTTTTGGTAGAAATTTCATCTACTTTGATTGAAAATGCTACTGTTCAGCTAAATTTTGTTTTGGTTGAGGATTTAACCGTTTTGTTAAAAAAAATTCTATTGAGGATCACGAACCAGCTGACATAAATTCCGGATCCGGCCTTAATGAATGTTAAAGTAATTATAATATCATTGAAATACTTTGTTCATAATCTTCCGCTAAGCAAAGTACCTCATCTGTAAAGTGCGCAGGCGTCAATATTATTCTTGACTTACGAGCCGCAATAGAATTACTTTGCATATCATTGTTGATTTGAGAATTCTAATATGAAATGTTTTTATTATTACTCATTAGTACAACAAGTATTTAAAAAAATACTCAATAAATGAAATTCTAGCGACTTTTCAGACTGATCCATGTCAGATCAATTCTTTGACTAATTGTTTGAGCGAATCAATTTACTTGGAATTGATTCAAGATCTTTGCTCTTCTGGAGGATTAATACGTTCCCCCGTATGTTGAGTGAGATACGTACACCTGAAAGAAGAGGGATGGAGGTTTCAGGCTCATTTAGTAGGCCAGTTTCATTTTCTTCTCCTCTGACATCTGAGGATGATCTGAATGAACCACCTCCTTGGGAACGAATCTCTCCAGGGCCTGGAAGAAGTCCTTGTTATGGCAGGTGCCGGCTGTCTATGGCTGATGAATTCCTAACCAAATAATGTGGATGATGAACTTAGATCCTTTAATTAGAGTCTTTTGGCGAGTTTCCTCCAGAAACTCAAGTTAGATTTTTGCCTCAGAAAGCTGATTTCGAGTATATGGTACCTGACCGTCCGGAACGTATTTAATGAAGAAAAGGAAAATTTCCCGTTCGAAAAGCAAATGAATAGTCGACGACCCGTTCATACCGAAAAAAGGGTACACCGGGTCGTGGCGAATTCTAAGCGAACGTAACGACGGGTGACTAGAGCCTTTCCTGGACTGATCGACTCCGGTGGTAAGTGGATGAATTGGTCAAAAAGTGTGCCATTGGTCGGATTTGGTTGAGCTTCTTGTTCACCAGCAGGAACTAAATCGGTATTTCCGGACCATCAAGATGTTAACTTGGCATGTCTAAGAACAGATGAAAAGGTTGAATCAATGGCTTCAGGCAGTTCTCTGTTGAGGGATTCGGTGCCTCCTAACAGCCGAACTGTAGTGAAGGTGGTGCCCCACAGTCACCGATATGAGGTCGAGTCAATGCCTCCAGGCAACAGACGTGTGAAGAATTTAGTGCCTTTGGGAAGCCAAACAATAGTAGATTTGGTACCCTTGGACACCAAGAAGAAATAGAGCTAATGCCTTCATGCAGTTAACGTGCAAAACATTCGGTGGCTTCTGGCAGCCGAACGGTAGCGGATTCAATGCCTCTCCCTCGGTGAAGAGAAGAGACAATACCCCGGCGATTTCGCCGTACCTTCCTTCCTCTGTAATTCAGACCCATTGAGTAGCGACCAGGGGAACTGCTCTTTAGAGTGCCCAAGTGACAACAATAAAAATTTTCGAACCGAAAGAAGGCAAGAGAATAAGCTTGAGCCAAAAATAATAAACATTATTACGTTTTAATAGCCCTTCAGTCCTGAATAAGACCGAAGGGACGATGGTTTGAGTTAATTGATTTATAAAGAACATTCTACGTTTGATGTTCTTCATTCCTAAAAACGAGAGGGGAATCAATAATTTAGTTGCTACAGGAAGAGCAGGTTGAGATAAGATGAAGTGATGACACGTCGAATTCAGAATAATTCACTTTATCATTTTATAGCTTCCTCCCTGATAGCACGGAACGTTCCTGGAACGTTCCACGGGCACCTTTGGAACGTTCCAGCGGAACGTTCTAGGAACGTTCCCAGGAGGTTTAAAATGTCCGCTGGTGGTGAACGTTCCAGGAACGTTCCACTGGAACTTTCCAAACAAAAATTACCGTTATTGTTATTATTATCAATAAATATCGCGTAAACCGTAAGTGATAGGTCAAACTCG
>JAABKJ010014135.1:0-10167 GCA_011634705.1 Andricus grossulariae
TTAACTATTTTATTGTGAATGAACTTTTTTAATCAAAATTCTAATTATCAGGTTGAAAATTCAGCTTTTATGTAGCAAATTGATATTTTCCGCTTTAAAATTGAACAATCTGGTAGAAAAGTAAATTATGTGCTTTTTAAAAATCAAAGTTTTATTCCAAAACTAATATTGTTGGTTGCAAATTAAACTACTATGGTAGAAAATTTAACTATTCCGTTGAAAATTCAGTTTTTTGTTTAAAAACTAATTTTTTATCTGAAAATGTAGCTTTTCCATTTTTGGTCGAAAAGGTTTCTTCTCTAAGTTGAAAATTTAACTAGTCGGTAGAAAATTCATGTGTTTTCTTGGAAATTCGTCTATTTGGGTCAAAAAAAAACATACATGAAAAAAAATTGGTGTTTTTACTAAAAATGCTAATAATAAATAAATAAATATAAATATTATTATTTGAATTTATATTATTTAATAAAATTATATTTAAAATATTACTTTTATTATAAATTTTGTATCTTGTTTCTTGAAAATTTACCATTTTGGTTGAGATTTCAACTATTTTCTGAGAAATACCTCTTTTTTAGTTCAGTTCAACTAGTAGAAAATTCTTTTTTTCTGGTTTAAAAAATTCTTTCTTTGAACTTAAATTTCAACCATTCCATTTTTGGTAAAAATTTTAGCTTTTATAGTTGAAAATAGTTCCATATGGTTAAAAAAATATCTTTTTTAATTGAAAAGTAATTTCCTTGTTGAAAATTCTCCTTGTCCGGTTAAAAATTTAACTCTTTTCTAAAACTTTCGACTTTTTCTCTCAAAAACTGAACTATTTTTGGATAAAACTAATCTTTTTCAGTTGAAAATTCAACTACTAGGATGAAAATTCATTTATTTTCTTGAAAATTCATCTTTCATTGAAAAATCAATCTCTTTGCTTGAGAATCAATCTTTGTAGGTTAACAATTAAGCTATACGTTAAAAAAGTTAAACTATTTTGTAGAAAGTTTCATTACTTATTATTTTCTTGGTTGAAAATTCATCTCTCTTGGTCGAAAATGAAGTTTTTTGTAAAAATTCAACTTTTTGTTCGAAAATTCAACTCTCTAAAAAAAATCGTTTTTCTGGCTCGAAATTCTAATTATTTGGTTGAAAACGTAATATAATAATTTCTTTTTGAGGTGATAATATTCATCTTTAATGTGTCCACACGGATTCAAAGTTTATTTTTCGATCGTATACGTGTCATGTGTTGTCACTTTGTGACCGCCTTCTTCTTTTAGATATTCACGTAATATATAGACGCTACTATATTTATTATTTATTTTCATATAATTATATCTACACTCAACTCCCGATATAAGACCGGTTTCGAGCGTGGCTTGCCTTGGCCTTGATCCTAAATCGGGGGAATTCAAACACCAGCATGCAGGGTCGCAAGAATCATTTCCGGTGGATTTGTCACGCATGGCTAAGCACTCCCCTCTTTCTCCCCCACGATTTCTCTCATCAGTTCTAGGTATATCGTGAACCGGGGGGTCTTATATCGGGAGTTGAGTGTATTTATTCATTTATATGTTATAAATAAATAAAATTTGAAATTTTCTGCTAAGGAATTTGTCTGGCGGTTTGTACAGGTATATATATGCAAAAAGGTGACACGAGGTCATCACCTTGTGTTCGAAGTGTATGAAAAAGTAAGTCTCTCGACTGCATGAGACTATGAGAGAAGTGAGCGTGCGAGACAGAATTGAAGAGTAAAATGGGTGGGGGACGAAGGAGAAGGACGTCCTCGTAATGATGGAACATAAATAACTCGGACATTTACGTGCGCATTGATTTAAGCAAACTAATGATTTCACTTTGACCGGCCGGTAGAAACAACCGCCGACCGCCGACCGCCTGTCATATTGACATTTATATCCGCTCTTGTAATTTACATGTCTACATACGACAACCTCGAAAATCTTCTCTGAGACTTTGATACCTCTTACTGTAACGATAAATCAGATTATACACCCAAATCTGAGAACTAATCAATGTTGTAATATCAAGACCGAGTTACACGGTTTGGCTGAAGCGTCTTTAAACGAAAGTTCCAGGTACCGTCAAACGGGGTAATTTCGGACATGTGGGGTACATTCGGCCACCACCAAGTTCCCTAAATTGATGGGATAAATTACTCAAAAATGTTTCAAGAATCTGGAATCAGTTCAAGCCTCAACTGGTTCTAGATTCTGATTAAAACCACAAATTTTAGGTAATTTGAACAATGAATTGAGGAATGTCCGAATTTACCCCACATGTCTGAAATTACCCGTTTGACGGTGAATGAGCAAAAAATTCGATTTGGCCAAGTCCTAATTACCCCCCAATCAAGAAATGCACTAAAGCACCAATTTTCAATAAAAGAGTTGAATTTTTAACAAATAATTGGACTTTCAACAAAATAGTTGAATTTTCAACAAAATAGTGGAATTTTCAAAAAACTATTGGACTTTCAAAAAAATAGTTGAATTTCTAACAATTCATTGGCCTTTCAACAAATCATTGGACTTTCTACAAAATAGTTAAATTTTCAACAAATTATTGGATTTTCAACCAAATAGTTGAATTTTCAAGAAATTATTGGGCTTTCAACAAGATAGTTGAATTTTTGACAAATTATTGGACTTTTAACGAAATAGTGGAATTTTTAACCAAATACCTGAGTTTCATCCTACTAAGATGAATTCACAACCTAGAAGGTTTTTTTTCTTCAAAAATATGAATTTTCAACAAAATACATCAATTCTCAACCAAGAAAGATGACTTTCTCACAACAAAATATGAATTTTCAAAAAAAAAAAAAAAACCAGTTTCGAACAAATTATTGTACTTTCAAGAAAATAGTTGAATTTTTCACCCGAATACCTGAATTTTTATCCTACTAAGATCAGTTTTCAACATAGAAGGTTAATTTTCTGTCAAATATGAATTTTCTTCAAAATACGTCAATTGTCAACCAAGAAAGATAATTAATTAATAATTATAAATAATTAATTATATGATAATGATAAAAAATGATAATTAATTTTGATAATTGACCACAAAATATGAATTTTCAATTCAGAGCACGAGTTTTCAACAAAACCGTTAAATTATCAACAAATTATTGAACTTTCAACAAAATAGTTGAATTTTCCACAAATTATTGGATTTCTAACAAAATAGTTGAATTTTCAACAATTTATTAGCCTTTCAACAAATTATTGGACTTTCTACAAAATAGTTGAATTTTCAACAAATTATTGGACTTCGAATAAAATAGTTGAATTTTCAACAATTTATGGGCCTTACTACAAATTATTGGACTTTCTTCAAAATAGTTGAATTTTCAACAAATTATTCTACTTTGAATGAAATAGTTGAATTTTCAACAAATTATTCTACTTTGAATAAAATAGTTGAATTTTCAACAAATTATTGGACTTCCACAACATGAATTTTCAATGCAAATCACGAATTCTCAACAAAACAGTTAAATTTTCAACAAATTATTTGACTTTCAACCAAATACTTAAATTTTTCAAAAATTATTGGACTTTCAATAAAAAAGTTGATTTTTCAACAAATTATTGGACTTTCAACAAAATAGTTGAATTTCTAACAAATTATTGGACTTTCTACAGAATAGTGAAATTTTCAACAAAATAGTTGAATTTTCAACAAATTATTGGACTTTCAACAAAATAGTTGAATTTTGAACAATTTATTGGCCTTTCAGCAAATTATTAGACTTTCTATAAAATAGTTGATTTTCAACAAATTATTCGACCTTCTACCTAATAGTTGAATTTTTAACAATTCATCGGGCTTTCAACAAATTATTCGACATTGAATAAAATAGTTGAATTTTGAACAAATTATTGGACTTTCAACGAGACAGTTGAATTTTCGACAAATTATTGAACTTTAATCAAAATGGTTGAATTTTCAAGAAATTATTGCATTTTCAACCAAATAGTTGAATTTTTAACAATTTATTGACCTTTCAACAAAACCGTTGTATTTTCAATAAATTATTGGGCTTACAACAAAATAGTTGAATTTGTAACGAATGATTGAACTTTCAACAATATGGTTGAATTTTCAACAAATTATTGGTTTTCAACAAAATAGTTGAATTTGCAACAAATTATTGTACTTTCAACAAAACAGTTGAATCTTTAACAATTTATTGGCCTTTCAACAAATTATTGGACTTCCACAAAATAATTGAACTTTCAACAAATTATTGGACTTTCAATAAAATAGTTGAATTTTCAACAAATTATTGCATTTTCAACAAATTAGTTGAATTTTTAACAAATTATTGGACTTTCAACAAGACAGTTGAATGTTCAACGAATGATTTGACTTCCAACAAAATAGTTGAATTTTTAACAATTTATTAGCCTTTCTACAAAATGGTTGAACTTCTAACAAATTATTGGACTTTCAAGAAAATAGTTGAATTCCTATCAAAGAAATTTCATATGAGTTTTAAACAAGAAGTACATTGCACATTTCCTATCAAGAAACTTGAATTTTCAACCTAAAAAGACGAGTTTTCAACAAAACAGTTGAATTTCCAATCAGACAGTTTCATTTTTAATTCAAGATTTATTATAAATTTTTTTTAAATTTCATTTTATTTTACGCGTTTTCGAAGCTAAAAAGCTTCAAATTTTATATTAATAAACTCCTTGGGAAATTATTTCTAAACTGCAACCCAAAGGGACAACAGTCATTAATTTTTCAACTAAATACTAGAATTTTCAAGCAAGGAGATAAATTTTCTTCCAGCAAAGACGAATTTTTAACAAAATATATCAATTTTAAACCACTTCAACAAAAAAATTCACATTCACATATTTTATTCAATATAGAAAATTTGAGGAATATTTTAAATACCTGTTTTATTTCGGAAAAATATATTGACAGAAAGAAAGATGGTTTAAAAAATTATTTCCTCTATTGTTTTTTCATTGTTTTTTTTTGTAACTAAAAAGCCAGAGCAAGGCTTAAACTTCAAGAAAAAAATGCTACTTTCTAGCAATTATCTAAGAGAAGATAGTTATAAGCAGTAATACTTTATTTAGACAATTGTGTTTTTTAACTGTTCCTTACATTGTTATTAAACTGAAAACAAACACTCAAGAAAACAAAATGTTGACGTTCGTTCAAATACATACTATTTTAGTCCATTCTTATCGATTTCTTCAATTTTTTTATTTTTTCATTCTTTTTTCTTCCACTCTTAACAACAATCTAGACAATTTTTTTATAAATAACACTTTTAATTTTCTTATTTCAAATACTCATAACTTTTTACTAACAATACATCACTTTTAGAAGAAACTAATTCATTATTGGAAATTTATGATTCATGAAGTAAATTCATAAGTCAACTTAATAAGTAAATTCAAGTAAATCGAATTAAATAATCAATTGAAATTAAATTATCCTTAAAGTACAAACTATACATTGACTAATATATGAAGTTCTTATACATTTCTTACTCTTATAAATATGTTACTCTCATTCACACAGATGAATTTTAAATTAAGAAAGCTCAGTTTTCAACAAAATAGTTCAACTTTAAACCAAAAAGGTGAATTTTCAACTAAAAATATGAATCTTCAATCCAAAATTGTTTCTTAACAAAGTGGTCAAGCAAAATTTGCAAACAAAATAGTTGAATTCTCAAGCAAAAAAAATTAATTTTCAATCAAACAGTTGCAATTTTATTCAAGAAAGATGCAATTTTGAATAAAACAGATGAATTTTTAAATCAAAGAGGTAAGTTTCCCAAAAATAATTGAATTTGCAAAAAAGCAGTTGAATTTTAAACAAGATAGTTGCATTTTTCAACCAAAAAGTATTAATTTTTAACAAAATTGTTCTTGTGTTGAATTTTCAATCTAACAGTTGCTATTTCATCCAAGAAAGATGCAATTTTTACCAAAGAGATGAATTTTTTAATTAAACAGACAAATTTTCTAAAAAAAAAAAATGGTTGAATTTTTATCAAAAAAGAATTTCAGTTTGAATTTTTAACAACAAAATATGAGTTTCAAGTAAGATGTACATTTTCTATGAAGATTCTTAAATTTCCAACCTAAAAGGACGATTTTTCAACAAAACGATTAAATTTCCAATCAAACAGTTTTATTTCTATCTAAATTTTTTGTCATAATTTTTTTATTCAAATTGATTTGACTCGTCTTTGGAGCTAAAGTGCTTCAAATTCAAAAGTAATGAACTCCATCTGAAATTTCTAAACTGGAACACGAAGGGATAACAGCTTAATTTTATTTTTGGGAATCCCGACAATAAAATTTACAATTTCTGTTTACAATCTCCAGCTTAAATATCTCAGGTACGCCAGTATTCTAAGATATAATCCCAGACGAGAACAAGCAAGCGAGGAGTAGCATGCTGGATGCAATAGTAGCGGTACTCTCCGCAGGTGGGAAAATGCGAGTCGGGAATCGCCCGCGCGAACAAGGAAGCGAGGGGTAGCGCGCTGGACACAATGGTGGGGGTATACTGCCCAGGTAAGCGGGTGCGAGTCGGGAGAATCGCCCGCGAGAACAAGCAAGCGAGGGGTAGTGCGCTGGACATAATGGTGGGGGTATAGTACCCAGGTAAGCAGATGCAAATCTGGAATCGCTCCCGAAACTAAAAGGGTTTTCTCCTGGGGCTGCCAAACCCTAAAAATGATAACATAAATTGATCAATATCGATTTGTTTAAAAGAGAAGCTTGAAAGTTTGAAAAATTATGAAGCAGCTGCGATTTGTGTGATGGCAATTCGCAAAAAACTTCTGAATCTAAGCTTATTTTCGCCATTTCCTAATGGGACGGCATCTGACGCGGAAATCCACGGATGTTGAAACGGACGAGTCTCGGCACCCTCTATACGGCATACACATTCGGTCCGTTAGCTGCTGCAGCGTCCGATAAGTCTGAAGGGGATGAGCTCGAGGAGATGACATTGACGGGCTAATGCGCGAGACTTAAATCCGAGCTTAACTCATCCGTCAGTATATGATGCATACTTAGTATTTGCCTATGGTGGACTCTCCAGGATGAGGCAAATCGCGATGGAGAAAAACTCACAACTTCTGTTTCAATTACTTCGGATTTTCAAACGTAAAAAAATTTATTTCATACTTTTCTCGAGGAATTAATGGAAGTTTCCGTTATTGATTCAGTTCTTAGCTTAACAGGCTCATCTGGAAATTCACGTAGACCATCACGTAGAAATTAACGTGAACTTCACGTAGAAATTAGGGTGGATCTCACGAAAAAAATAATGTTGACCCTTACATGAGTCTTCGCGTAGAAATTAACGTGGGCCTTCGTATTGAAATTAACCTAAACGTCCTAAAACATGACGTAGAATTCAATATGGATCTTCGCATAGAAATTAGCGTAGACAGTCACGCAAAAATTCACGTAGATCTCCACGTAAAAATTACCGTAAACTCTCACGTAGAAATTAACGTGAACTTACACGTAGAAATTAACGTGGACCCTCACGTAGAAATTACCGAGAACCAACAAAATTAATTTTTAATCAGAAATATTTGAATTTAACCACAAAAAAAAACTCATTTCCGACATGAGTTTAATTTTCAACTTGAAAAGATTTTCCAGTCGTCAAGGGAGAGAAACAATTGCAAACAAGCTGTGGAATTTCCAAGCAAAGAAATGAAAAATCGAATTTTCAACTAAAAACGATAAACTTGATTAAAATTCTTGCGCTTTAAAGTATGTAAATATTTTTATTTTAACTTATCCGAAGTTTACCAATACGTTGGTTCAAAAAAGGCTTTTTGGAAGACAAAAGAGTTTTCAATTCTGCTTGAAATTTAGTTTAAATAATAATTTTTGCTGCTTAGGATAACTGGATCTGATGATTATGAGTGATGCCTCAAAAGTGACTAAAAGATCATCAATACAATGATTTTATGACAACCCATTTTTTTTTACATTGAAAAAATAATTAAAATTCTAATAAAAATCTCGTTTTATTTTCAATCAAAGATTTTATACTATAATAATAATTTTAATTCATGATGGGGAATTATGATGCAATGATTTTCTTACAGACTTGCTAAGGTTAATAATGACATATAAAGATATACAATAAAAAAACTGATGAGATTAGAGAAATTATGGATATCTCAAAACGTTGTTTTCAAATTCAAAAACAAAATTTGTGACTCTCCATTACTATAATAATACAATTAATATTTGAAAGATATTATTACCATAAAAAGATGTTAACGTCCGAGTTTTTAAATTTTTAATTATTATAAATTTTGATGTATTGTATTAATTTGTCCGAAGTAATCGTTTTAACGTAAAAATTTATAATAAATAAAAATATAATAATACAGTTTCCTATTTATTCGTCATCTTTTTCCATTATATAATTATTTAATGAGTTCATTTGCGTTTTATCGTGAATTAGTTGCAATTATTCCACCCACCCAAAAATAAACCCTTTTTTTTGTTTTGAAATAAAAAATTATATTTAGGTGTGCCGCAAGCCCCATGAAGTTTAACATGCATTTCCCATAAGAAAAAAGACGTTTTTGTAACTCTTATTCAGAATCCTCAATATTATCTCAATCGAGTTGAAACTCAAAATATTTTTACACAATTAGCCATAGATTACGAATAAAATATAACTTTTCAAATATCACCCCAATAAGTCTGTTTTATAGGGTCCCAAAGAAACCCCATAAGTGAAAAAATGGGTTTCGCGAGTTTTTAGCGCTAATTATTATTTTTTTGCGGTGTCTTTGATGCTAATTGTTACTAATACATGAACTATTACTTTATACTGAAAATGAGATATTTTCATGAATTGTTTGAACAATTTATTATTGTTTTTAGCAATTTTCTCAAAGAATAGTGTTAGAAAGACGCCGTTTTTTCACAAATTTTCCATTCGTTGTCCAATTTTCAATTGGATGGAAGTAACAGTTTATCAATGTTAATAATAGTGATTGTTTAAACAATGTATTTTAATTAGTAACAATATTATATTTGAATAATGCTAGAAAGATGCGTTTTTTTTTTAATTTCTGGCTTTTTGTCCAATTCTTATTTGGAGTGAAGTAATAATGAATTCAAGTTAACAAAATCATCGTTTAAACAATTTACCATAATTGGGAATAATATTATATTTGAATAATGCTAGAAAGATGCGGTTGTTCTTTAAAATTTCTTGCTTTTTGTCCAATTTTTATTTGGAGTAAAGTAATAATTAATTCAAGTTAACAAAATAATTTTTCAAACAATTTATCATAATTGGAAATAATATTATATTTGAATGATGCTAGAAAGATGCGGTTTTTTGTTATTGAAATTTCTGACTTTTTGTTCAATTTTTATTGGAGTTAAGTAATAACAAATTCAAGTTAACAGAATAATTTTTTAAACAATTTAGCATAATTGGGAATAATATTATATTTGAATAATGCTAGAAAGAAATGCGGTTGTTTTTTTAGATTTCTGGCTTATTGTCTAATTTTTATTTGGAGAGAAGTAATAATGAATTCAAGTTAACAAAATATTTGTTTAAAAAACTTATTATGATTATTAATAATGTTATATTTGAATAATGCTAGAAAGATGCGTTCTTTTAAATTACTGGCTTTTTGTTTAATTTTCACTTGGAGTAAAGTAATAATGAATGCAAGTTAACAAAATAATTGTTTAAACAATTTATTATAATCATCGATAATATTCTGTTTGCTTAGTTGGTAGAATGTTGCGTTTTTTTCTCAAATTTTCAACCGTTTGTCTGTTTTTTATTAGGCGTGACTTGATAATCAATTAGATTTAGCAAAACTAATTGTTTAAACAAATAATTATTGTTTATGACTATCTTCATCTATATCGATTGCACCTGATAGTTGCGGTTTATCGGCAATTTTTACCCTTCTGTCCTTTTTTCACTTAGTGAGGTAATAATTAATTAAAGTTAACAAAAACGTTATTTAAACAATATAATATTGTTTATATCTATTTTTTCTGAGATAAGTGCTAGAAAGTGGCGGCTTTTTCTAAAATCTCTGACTTTGCACCGCCTTTTTATTTATGAACAAATAATAAGTCAACCACAACAAAAATGATT
>JAABKJ010014136.1:0-10167 GCA_011634705.1 Andricus grossulariae
AGACACCATACCCCGCTTTCCCCCATTTAAAAGTTTTATAGAATATCAACAGAAATTTTAAGATTCTTTAGGATATAAAATTCTTGTTAGTAATTTATTTGCCTCGTCTTTATATTTTTTTTGCAGTTGCTTCCCCCTGAAGATTATCTTTTTAGTTATAAATTTTATCATTTGTTTGAAAACTCAACAATTTTGTTAAAAAGTCAATATTTTTTCTTGAGAATTCTACTATTTCGTAGAAAATTTACCTTTTGAGAAAAATGCATATTTTGGTATTGAAAATTCAAGTGAAATCTATTTCCGATGAAAATCTAATTATTTTTGTTCTTGAAAATTTGTCTTTTTTCTTCAAAAATTCATTTGCTTCAGTAGAAATTTTATCTTTCTTGGATAAGAATGCAACTTTTTGGTTGAAAATTCAATAATTTTGTTAAAAAGTCATCCTTGTTAGTCGAAAATTCAACTGTTTTGTCAATCTTTTTGCTTGAAAATTCTACTATTTCATAGAAAATTTACCTTTTGAGAAAAATTCACATTTTGTGTTGAAAAATCAATTGAAATATTTTTTGTACGAAAATTCAACTACTTTTTTTAAATATTCGTCTTTTTGATTTCAAAAATCATCTGTTTTATTAGAAATTTAATCTTTCTTGAATGAAAATGCAACTGTTTGATTAAAAATTCAATAAATTTGTTAAAAAGTAATCCTTTTTGGTTGAAAATTCGTCTTTTTGGATTGAAAATTCAAGTATCTTCGTAAAGAATTTACTTCTTATTTAAAACTCATATTTTGATGTTGGAAAGTCAAACTTAAATATTTTTAAGATAAAAATTCAAATCTTTTTTTTTTGTTAAAAATTTGTCTTTTTGATTTGAAACCCCATATGTTTTATTAGAAATTCCATTTTTTTATACAAATGCAACTGTTTGGTTGTAAATTAATCTTCTTTGCTTGAGAAGACAACTATTTTCTTGGAAAATTTGGCTTGAACCACTTTGTTAAGAAATTTGTTGTTGTTGGTGATTCATATTGTTAGTTGAAAATTCATCTCTTTGGTTAAAGTTTGACTATTTTGTTGAAAACTGATCTTTTTTAATTAAAAATTCAACTGCGTGGGTAAAAGTTGAACTATCCTGTTGAATTTTGTTTGATGAAAATTTATCTCTTTGGTTGAAAGTTTAACTATTTTGTTGAAAATTAATTTTTTTGTTGAAAATTCTTATTTTCTGCTCGAAAATTCAATCTTTGCACAGAAAATTCGTCTTGGCTTTAAGGTTCAACAATGTAGGTGACCTTTTTTTCTTTCATGACTGAAAAATCTTTAATTGTTGAAAATTCGTCTTTTTGATTTTAAAATTCTTTTTTTTATGAAATTTCATCTTTTTTAGTTGAAATATAAACAATTAAACTTTTTTGTTGAGAATTTATCTTTTGAGGTTTAAAATATAATTATATAGTTGAATATTTAATTTTTTTAAATTTAAATTTAAAAAATCGAATTAAAAAAGTCATCTTTTATCGTAGAAAAGACACTTTTTTGTTCAAAGTAAATACATTTGAAAATTTTAAATTTGTATATGAAATATTTTTTCATTCTCTCGGGGACGAAATATGTTGTTTTTTCAAAGAAAATTAGGCCATACGTATTTTTGCGATTTTGTGAAACAAAATTTTTTTACGAAGTTATGGGTATTTGAATTTTTGGCTTTGTTTTTCAAAAAAAAGCCAAATTTTGTATTTAAACTTATATAACTTTCGAGCTCATTGAGATATTAAGATTTCTTTCCAGATACTGGTAGAGTCGATTTTCTTAAAAATCGCACACTTATATTTTTTTGCTAATTTTTTGTTGAATTTCTACTGGGAAAATGTGTAATAAGGAAAACACTTTGTGAGTTTCGTGAGGACTAAATAACTTTTGTGGCCAGGAGAATTTTTTTTCTCATAAAATCGAATTTTTCCATTTTTCTTGCAAACAACAACATATATGAAAAAATGTTAAGAAAATAGTTTGCATAGTTAAACAAGTTCTACAAAAAGTTCGCCTACTCCTTTATGATATATTTACCATTTCCAAGAAAAATAAAAAAATTCTATTTTCATAAACAAAAAAAATCTCTTTACCATAAAAATGGTTTAGCCCGCATGAAACATATAAAATATCTTAGTTATATGAACAAAAATTTGTAAAAAGTAAAAAAGGTGAGATTTGCCCTCTTTTACAGAAATTGCCCATATGTTTCTGGTCCTTCAACTTGTTTTTCAAATGTTATATATAAATGAACAATTGAAATTTGAAAATGTCTTTATTAATTTTTTTTTATAATTTTGTGATAGTTGAATGTATTTTAAATGCTGAAAGTTTTCATACATTTGATTTAAATTTTTCTGCTAGTAGTCGAATTAATAGTCTTAGTTAGCGTGAGTGTATCTATGCAGATTTAGATTCACAGTAATGGGTAAAACTCGAAGAATAAATTTGAATGTCAAACGAGCAGATCTGGATAAAACCCCTAAATGTCTCAATTAAGTCAAAAGTTATATAAGTGAGAAAGAAATGGGCATTTTTGAAAAATAAACCCAAAAATTCAAATACACATAACTTCGTAAATTTTTTTTTCTTCAAAATTCGTCTTCGAATAAAGATCTTGTTATGCATCGTTGCATATCTATGTGTTTTATTAAAAATTAAATTTTCATCGTAACGACTTTGAACTTTATCCCAGGATAAAGACCTCTTTTTGCTCAAAAATTAAAATTTCTTCAATTAAGTTTTAACTGTAAGTGCCATTTTTTACTTTAACTTTTAAAAATATAAAGCCACAATGAAACTTGTAACGATTTTGAAATTTATCTTACGATAAAGACCTCGTTGAGCGAAGAAAGTTTTGGTTTTTGATTTTGTATTTAAGGAGAATCCAATTTGTACATATGTTTTGAGAGAGATTTTCTAATAAATTTAAAATCATAAATAATTGATGTAATCATCTCTCCCTTGAGTGAGTCCACAATCCATAAATTTTATGTTAGAAGAAGATGAATTGATCTTACATTAAAGTTTCTTCGTTAATCCATTTTAATTGTAAAATGGTTAGGGCTAGTTTTAATGTCCTACCATTATTGAAATCAATATGTATGTAAATTCATATAACTTTTAGGAAATTTAACATCTCTTTATTAAAATCAGCCACATGCACTGATCATTAAACTCAGGATATTTATAAAACAAAATCAATCCCCGGTTAGAAAAAGGATAATGTTACAATTGGTAATAAAGTATAGGAAAATTAACGCTTCCAGGTGTGGTTGTTTTATACCTTGAGTGAAAAAAGTGGGCAGAGATAAAATATTATGATGATACCCTCGTGAACGAAAATATGATAAAAACAATTTAGTAACTGCTATAGATTTCGCTGGCACGCATGAAAGGCTCAAATTGAGGGTTCGAACTTGTGAAGTATAGAAATACATACTAAATAAAAATACGTACCTCCAATATGGGGAAAACATGCGCATGAATAAAATCAATAAGAAACTCTAATTCGAAAATTGTTATTTGTGCCAAGAGGATGACTGAAAAATAAAATTCTTGGATTAAAATCCGAAATACAAAATTCCCGAAATTACAAAATTGCCGAAATATAAAAGTCACGGATTGTAAAATTCCCGAATAATAAAATTCCCAATAGTTCATAATCTTACCGAATCTGAAAAGGAACCATTGAAAAATCCCGAAATATAAAATTGCCGAATAATACAATTTCCGAATAGTTTATGATATTGCCGATTTTGAAAATTCTCGAATAATAAAATTGCCGAATGATAAAATAACCGAACTAGAAAATTTCCAAAGCATAAAATTCCCGAATTTAGACAATTAAATATTGTGTTTTTCAAATATTATTTATAAATTAAAAATACAATAATCAAATATTTTGATTAAAAATTATTTTTAATGTTTAAAGTTTCTGAAGTTATTGTTTGAATTTGAAATAACAATAATTAAAAAATAGCTATTTGTGATGCAAGTTCGCAAAATGGGCGATTACCGAAGAGTTTGAAACTTGCAACAGTCACACGAGTAACCCTATGCGGACTAAACTATGCGTACGTGTATCACACGATATTTTTTTTCAGCAACCAATCAAGAAAATTATATTTTTTTGGATTAAATTTGCTTTCAATTATTGTTATTTTAAATTTGAACAATAACTTTAGAAACTTCAAACATTAAAAATAATGTTTTCTTCATAGAAATATTTCATTATTGTATTTTTAATGAAAAAATCATATTTATAAAAAAATGTTCATTGTTTAAATTCGGGAATTTTCAAATTCAGTAATATTATAAACTGTCGGGAATTTTATTCTTTGGGAATTTTCCAATTCGATAATATTATAAACTGTTCGGGAATTTTATTATTAGAGAATTTACCACTTGGAGAATTTTCCAATTCGATAATTTTATTATTCGGGAATTTTATTATTGAAGAACTTTATTTTTCGGGATTTTCCATTCGTCCCATTTTAAATTTTGAAAATATAAAATGGCAAAGTATTCCATTTTCAAGATTTATATTTTAAAGGTTTCTAATTTGAAACATATTTGTCAATATTTCCATTTTGAAGACTTACGATTGAAATTTTTTCAACTTTTTTCAGTAAATAAAAATTCTTAAATTGTGATGTTTTTGAAAATGAAATGTCAAGAGTTTTTAATTCCAAATCTTCCAAATTGATAAAATGTCAGATGTAAATAATCGTCAAAATTACAAAATCTTTCATGGTAAAACTTAAAACTTGCATATTTTTTTATTGCAAATTTTTAAAACTAAAAAAGCTTTAGTTTTAAATATTCATAATATAAAATTCTACAATTTTGAAGAGTTTCAATGGAAAACTGTTCAATTTTATTTCGGTAAATAAAAATTCTTAAATTGTGATGATTTTGAAAATAAAAAGTAAAGAGTTTTCAATTATAATTCCTTCAAATTGATTAAATTTCACATATAAATCACTAAAATCACAGAATGTTTCATTGTAAAACTTAAAACTTGCATATTTTTGTACTTGAAATTTTCCCAATTTTAAACTTTTCAATTTCGAAGATTCACAATTCGAAGTTCTATCATTTTGAAGTTACAATTGAAAATTCTAGAACTTTGATAATATAGAATTGTAAATTATTTAATTCTCAAGATTTATGTTTTAGCAGTATGCAATTTTGAAAGTTTTCTTTAATAGTTCAATTTTGAAGATTTACAATTGAAAATTCCTCAATTTTGACGATTTTCGATTTGAAATTCTCCAATTTTGAATATTTTTCTTCAAAATTTAATGTGTATAATAGAAAGTGATACAATTTTAAATGAATATTTTGTAATAATTTAATTTTCAACATTTGAAATTGAAATTTATTCAATTTTATTGATTTGCAGTTTCAAATCCTTTAATTGTAAACAGTCAAAATGACAGTGATGATTTGTTTTTTGGAAATTCTTATTATTTTTGACATAATGTAACATATGTTTTCGTATATGAAAAAGGAACTTACATTTTTTAGAAATTTTATCTGAAAAGAAATTATATATTGAACTTGGAAGCCTTAAAATTTGAAAGTTCTTAATTTGGAAATGACTAAAAAGGCGATATTATAAAAATAAAATTCGAAAAGTCCCAATCTAAAAATCTGAAACTGTTCATCTCAGAAACCATTCATCTTGGAAAGATTCTGCCTTGGAAATAATACCAGTTTGAAGATAAAAAATTATTTTTGGAACAGTATGAAAATTGAAAATAAATTCTACAGAACTTGTTTACAAGTTCTAAGAAATTGGTTTCGTGAATTCTTTGTTTGGAATTTCAGACGTTTTCATACATTAGTGATATTTGAAGTGGTATTGCCCATAAATATTTGGAGTGTATTAAGTAATTGAATGATCAAAAAAGGTCTAAACAAATTAAACAAACATGTTAATTTATCAAAAGTGTGAAAATTAGAATTTCACTAGTCACTACTGGCATTTTTCCAGTGGGGAGAACAAAAACACGTGTAATCACTTGGAGGCTCTCCAAATCTTTCGATAAACTCGACTCGTGACGGTTCACTTGTTCTTTTGAGTAGAACATTATTTTCAAAAAAGCAATTAAATAAATAAATAAACAGAAAAAGTTGGGATAATTTGTACTGTGTCTCACTTCACAGAAAATAAATGTTTTGTTTAGAAAAAACGGTCAAATCTCGTCTCGAATTTCGTCTCGAAACTTGTCTCGGATCTCGAAAATCGTCTCGCATCTCAAAAACACATCTCGAATCTTGTCTCCAATGGAGAAACTCGTCTCGAATCTTGTCTAGAATTTCAAAACTCTTCTCGAATCTTGCCTCCTATCACGCCTTGAATTCTATCTCGAAAATCGTCTCGAATCTTATCTCGAATCTCGAAACTCGTCTCGAATCTTGCCTCGAGTTTCGTGAAAAACTACGACGTACGATGGACGATCACTTAACCGAAACTATAAGGGCTTCTGTCCGGGGCTACGAAATCCTAAAAATGGGCGTAAATCGAAGCTTTGAGTTGAAAAATAGGCTTCATGGTACTAACTGAAGCACAAATTCTTTTAGAGATTTCAATATATACGTGAATATATACAATTTTTGAATTACTAAATCACATAGTAATTTACAAACAATTTGGCACAGACAATTAAATAAAAATAGGTCAAATTCTCATACTGCGCTGCAGGAAATATGTAATCTAGATGTGAGAATATTCTTATATTCAGTCAAATTCTACCTAAAATCGAATAAAGTTTGGGTTATATCCAAAAAAATGTTACTGAATTTGATGTTTGTCGAAAAGGGAACCACTAAAATCTTTACTTCGAGAATAATCAATAAAAGTGAATTGGTTGAATATTTAGCTTGATTTGCGCTGAATTAGAGAAAAATATTCCTTATGATAGAAAAAGTATCTAACTAATTTTTCTGCTAAGGAGCCGTGCATAACTTACGTTAAGTCTTTTTTGTTAAAAAATCCTCTTTTTGGTAGAAAATCAATTTATTTAATTAAAAATGCAACTGTTTAGTGGAAAATTCATCTCTTTTATTTGGTAATTCCGGTATTTTGTTGAAAATTAGTGTTTTTGGTTTAATTGAACTATTAAATTTCTAGTTAAGAACTCATAATCTTTGCTTAAAATGATTTGGTTCAAAATTTAATTATTCTGTTAAAAATTCTTCTTTTTGGTAGAAAATTGTCTTCTTGGTATAAAATCAATTAATATAATCAAAAATGCAACTGTTTAGTGGAAATTCATCTCTTTTATTTGAGAATCCCGGTATTTTGTTGGAAATTAGTCTCTTTGGTTAAATTGAACTATTAAATTTCTAGTTAAGAACTCATAACCTTTGATTAAAAGTATTTGGTTCAAAATTTAATCATTAGGTTAAAAATTCAAAAATTTTGTTAATAAATCATCCTTTTCGGTTAAAAATGCAACTGTTTTGTTGAAATTTTGTTTTTTCGACTTGAAAATTCAACGAATTGGTAGAAAATTCAACCATTTGGTCAAAAGTTGAAGTATTTTGTTGAAACTTCTTTTTTTATTCCAAGATTCATCGTTTTAGTTAAAAATGTATTCATTCCGTAGAAAATTTAACTATATTTCGGAAAATTTGTTTTTTAAAATTGAAATTTAGTTTTTTTTTAACTCAAAATTAAACTATTTTATTTTTAGTAAACAATTGATTTTTTTCAGTTGAGAAGTCAAGTATTTGGTTGCAAATTTATGTGTTTTGTTAAAAATTCGTCTTTCGATAGAAAATTGTCTTTTGGGTAGAACATCAATTTATTTAATTAAAAATTCAACTGTTTATTTGAAAATTAATCTGTTTTATTTGAGAATTCAAGTATTTCGTTGAGAATTCATCTTTTTTGATTATTTAAACTATTAAATTTCTGGTTAAGAATTCATCTTATCTTTAATTAAAAATTTCGGTGTCTGATTCAAAATGTGATTATTTTGCTAAAAGTTCAGCAATTTTGTTGATAAAACATTCTTTTTGGTTAAAAATTCAACTGGTTTCGTGAACATTTGTATTTTCGGCTCGAAAATTCAACTGTTTTGGTTGAACTTTGAACTACTATGTTAAGAATAATTTTTTTAATTTTGTTTGAAAATTTAACTATTTTGTTGGAAATTTATTTATTTCTTAAAAATTCGTCTTTTTGCTTAAATTTAACTATTAAATTTCTAGTTGGGAACTCATAATCTTTGCTTAAAAATATTCAGTTCAAAACCTAATTATTTTGTTAAAAATTCAACAAGTTTGTTAATAAATCATCCTTTTTGGTTAAAAATTCAACTGTTTTGTTGAACATTTGTTTTTTTGACTTGAAAATTCGACAAATTGGTAGAAAATTCGACTATTCGATCAAAAGTTGAGATATTTTGTTGTAACTTCTTTTTTTATTCCAAGATTCATCATTTTAGTTAAAAATTTAATAATTTGGTTGAAAATTGAACTATATTTCGGAAAATTCGTTTTTTTAATTGAAAATTAATTTTTTTAAACTGAAAATTATACTATTTTATTTTTAGTGAAAAATTGATTTTTTCAGCTGAGAAGTCAAGTATTTGGTTGCAAATTCATGTATTTTGTTTAAAATTCGTCTTCTGAGAGAAAATTGTCTTTTGGGCAGAACATCAATTTATTCAATTAAAAATTTAACTTTTTATTTGAAAATTAATCTGTTTTATTTGTGAATTCAAGTATTTTGTTGAAAATTCATATTTTTTGATTATTTAAACTATTAAATTTCTTGTTTAGAATTTTTTTTAAGTTTCAGCATATGGTTCAAAATTTAATTATTTCGTTGAAAATTCAAGAATTTTGTTAATAAATTATTCTTGTTTGTTGAAAATTCAACTGCTTTCTTGACAATGCATTTTTTTAGTCTGAAAATTAAACTATTTGATTAATGTTTTCATTGAGTGGAAATTCATCCCTCTTTGCAGAAATTTAACCTTTTTTGGTTAAAAGGTCCTGAAAAATTGTTTCATAATTTTTGAAATTCTAGGAAATTCTTTACAACCGCATGCAAATTTTTATCAAATCCCTTCAAATCAATAAAATTCTTGGGAAACCCTTGATATTTTTTTAATCTTTTAAGACATCCTAAAATAATTCAAATTCTTTCAAATCTTTTGAAATACCTTGAAATTTTGTAAAGCTCTTAAACTTTTTCTTGGAATTTTTAAAAATACCATAAAATATTTCAAATCCTTTCAAGTTTTTTGATATCCCTTGAAACTTTTTAAAGCTCTTAAAAATTCCTTGGAATTTCGAAAAATACTCTAAAATCTTGAAAATCCCTTGAAATCCCTTGAAATTCTTGAAATATGTTAACAATTTCTTCGAATCTTTTAAAATAATCTACAAAATTTCAAAAGAATTCATAAAGATCCGAAATAGATATAGACCTGAATTCAGCAGAGGTTGACCATGGGTTAATTTATTTAAAGAAAAAAGAATGAAGTGATATTTCCATTTCAAAAGTTGACTATAGTGATCTTACTTCAAAAAATTAACTCAAAAATGATTTAAAACAAAAAAAATCACTAAAAGTGACTGTGTGACAGTTCTGATTATTCTTGAACAGAAATTCTTGTCATTTTTTTCAAAATCCCTGACTATTCCCTGCCTTTCCTTCAACACCCTAACTTTCCCTAACCAAGAAATTTTAATAACAAATATAGAAAATAATATAATAAAAAAAATCATTTTTGGTCAAGTTAGGATTCTTCGAAAAAACGGGTTCTATTAAAACCTCCCTTCCTCCTAAAAGCGTTACGTAATATGATCAATCGCCTACACTTTTTTTTTATTATAACAGAAAAAGTCTGCTTTTATTTCTATTGTCCTTTTTTTATTTGAAAACCCTGCAATCGGAAAAAGTGAAACTAATAAAATGTAATAAAATTCCAAAAAGTGTGGAAAATTTAGGTTGGCTTTGTTCGGTCTGAAACTAAAATCCAGCTCTGCGTCCAATCTAAGCCTAGCTCTATATTTTCCAGGGTAGGTTAATTGCTTAAAGCATGATTAATTACGTGTCATAGATTGGTCCATATTTAATATTGTATCACTAAATTATATATATATATAT
>JAABKJ010014137.1:0-10167 GCA_011634705.1 Andricus grossulariae
TTTTAAACCAAGACAGAAGATTTCACAAATATTTCAAAGAATTCGTAAGGATTTCAAAATATTTCAAGAATTTCAAACATTTCAACAGATTTCAAAGGTTTTAAAAAATTGTAAAGATATTAAACGATTTCAAAATTTTTTCTAGAATATTTCAAAATATTTTTCAAAGATTTTAAATGCTTCAATGATTTTAAACCAAGACAGAAGATTTCACAAATATTTCAAAGAATTCGTAAGGATTTCAAAATATTTCAAGAATTTCAAAGATTTAAAGAAGGGTGCAGTACACCAGATTTTAAAGATTTAAATAATTTTTAAATATTTTCAACGATTTCAAGTTTTTTTAGAATATTGCAAAAGATTTTAAATATTTCAATGATTTTAAACCGAGACAAAAGATTTCACAAATAATTCAAAGAATTCGTAAGTATTTCAAAATATTTCAAGAATTTCAAAGATTTCACCAGATTTCAAAGGTTTTAAAAATTTTTAAAGATTTTAAACGATTTCAAATTTTTTTTACAATATTTCAAAATATTTTTCAAAGATTTTAATTACTTCAATGATTTTAAACCAAGACAAAAGATTTTACGAATATTTCAAGATTTTCAAAGATCGGTAATATTATAAATTTTCGGGAATTTTACTATTCGGGAATATTATTATTCGGGAATTTTCCAATTCAGGAATTCTAGTTTTCGTGATTTTTCAAAATCAATTTCAAAATTTTTTACAAGATTTCAAAAGATTTCGTAACGATTTCAAATATTCCAGTGATAACAAACGCATAAAAAAGATTTCAGAAAGATTTCATTAATATTTCAAAGAATTCATAAGAATTTCAAAATATTTCAAGAATTTCAAAGATTTCAAAAAGGGTAAAGTATACCATATTTCACAGATTCCAAAACATTTCAAAGATTTTAAACGATTTCCAAAGGTTTCAACAAGTTTGAGAAAAAGATTTCAAAATATTTCAATGATTTCAAACGAACACAAAGGATTTCATAAACAAAGTTTGAAAAAAGATTTCACAAATATTTCCAAGATTTCATAAAGATTTCGAAAAATTTCCCAAAGGTTTCAAGGATTTCAAAGATTTTACAAAAATTTAAAAAGATTCCAAAAGATTTCTCAAATGTTTCACAGAAATTTCAAAATTTCATAAAGATTTTAAATACATCAAAAGATTTCAATGAACTTACAAAGATTTCAAAATATTTAAAAGATTAAAATGATTTCAAAGACTTTACAAACATTTAAAAATATCCCCAAAGATATCATAAAGACAACTTATGTTCGCAAAAAATTAAGAATTTATTTATTTATGATTCGGCTTTCTTTAGAAATGGTTGGCCAATAAACAATGAAATGGCTCATTTTTTACATGTATAACAAACAGTTACTTTATTATTTGATGTAAAAAAGGAGACCTGGAAAAACTTGATTTCTTGACCTGGAAAACCTGGAAAAGACCTTGAATTTTGTTCCGAAGAATCGCTGGACACCCTGAAGAAAAGAATTGCAATTCTTATTAAATAATTGTAGATTCTAATATTTCTGAATTTATTTTCAGGAAAAAATTGAAATAATACAGAAGAGATGTATTGAATTAGACCATCCACTTCTGGCTGAATATGATTTCAGAAATGACACCGTTAACCCGAACATAAAGTAAGTAACAGTGTGACCGCTGGACCGGGAAATGACCGGGAATTTTTTGAGACCGGAAAAAACCGGGAAATGACAGAGAATTTATTTTTGACCGGGAATTTTACATATCTTTAGAAGAAAAAAGCTATCCAATCACTTGAAATATCACAAATTTAATATCACATGATACATAATGCAAGTAAAATTAAATTTGATTGTAACTTTTTTTAAATTTTAAGTTTAATTATTAACTTTTTCAATTATGAAATCATTCAGTTCACAATGTGTAATTCTAAAATCTTTTACCATGCAAATTTTTCTATTCTAGGTCTTTATTTTTATGGGTACATTGTTAATTAAAAGAATTTTTAAATGCAGTTTTAAAGACTTAAATAATAATTTGATTTTTAAAATTGCACAATAATTTATTGATGTTACAGGACGATTCTGAATTTGTTAAAAATTAAATAATTTAAAGATTTTAACGTTAAAAATTGAACTGTTTCGATTCGAAAGATTTGGTAATTAATTTAAACGTCCGATCAAAACTTTGTAAACTATGTTCAATTTTAAAATAATTTAATATTAAGAGATTCAGAATTAAACAGTCTCAGTCAAAAATATTCAATTTTTAACCCATTCAATTTGAAACTTTGTAATGAAGAAAATGAGCAATTATAAATCAAAAATTGAAAACTAAACGATTTTAAAACGAATTGTTTGATACAGAA
Organism: Andricus grossulariae; assembly: GCA_011634705.1. Taxonomy (NCBI): domain Eukaryota; kingdom Metazoa; phylum Arthropoda; class Insecta; order Hymenoptera; family Cynipidae; genus Andricus; species Andricus grossulariae. Next base: position 2,385 of record JAABKJ010014137.1, read on the forward strand.
AATCTTGAATCGTCAATTTTTTATTTGTTAATGAAATTCTTTAATTTTGATGTATATAATAGTTAGACTATTATTGATTTTTTAAAAATTCGAGTAAGTTGAGATATTTACAAATTTTGAAAAGATCCAAACATACTTAAAAACTTGAAAAGATTTCAAAAAATTAAAAACAAAATATAGATTTTTGAAAATTGCGAATTAAAATTTTCAGGCTTTTCAAAGATTTTGAAAGGTTTTAATATAATAAAAAAATGTTCTTAAGATTCGTCTGAACATTTTTAGTGATTTTTTTATTTTGAAAAATTAATTTTAACAGAACGTTTTTGAAATTAAAAAAAAATTAACGAATAAATAACAATTGAACAATTATTACTTTAGAAAAAATTTAAGTTATTTTAGCAGATATTTAGAAGTTTTGAAAAAAATAAAAAGTAATTTAAAGATTTAGAAAAAAAAAATTAGAAGCTTTTTAAACATTTTAAGAAAATTCAAAAGAATGAAAAAAATTTATTAAGATTTTTAGAACATTCAAATGATTTTTTATTTTGAAAAATTAGTTTTAAGAAAATATTAAAAAATATTTCAAAAGATTCCCAAAATTGTAAAAAAATCTGGAAAATTTTAAAGCAAGTTATTCAATTTTGCAGGATTAATCAAAAGTTTCAGGAAGAATTCGTATAATTTTAAAAGATATTCAGAAGTTTTGAAAAAGTTTCAAAAATAATTTAAAATTTGTCAAGATTCCAAAAAGTGTAAAATTAAATGTAGTTTTTTGAAGATTTACAAGAACGTACTGAATTTATTCTTATTTATTTATTCGGAATTGTTACAATTCCATTCTTTCAGTATTGATTTGAAGCCATCAGCAGTATTGAGACCCTACCAGGAAAAAAGTCTGCGAAAAATGTTTGGAAATGGACGAGCGAGATCTGGAGTAATCGTTTTGCCTTGTGGTAAATATTATTAAAATTATTATCATTATTATTAAAATATTGCAATTAATTTTATAAGCAATCTTCACTACTCAAAATTCGATTTTTATTTATTTTTTTCGATGTTTCTTTCTTCGGTCTTGCTGTTACAATCTAAATTGAAAATTCATAAATGTGGTTAAAAATTTAACTATTTTATTTAAAAGTATTTTTTTACTGAAAATAAATGTTTAACTGAAAATTTAACTTCCATTTTTTGTTGCAAATAGATCCTTTTTACATTAGTTCAAAATTTATTTATTTTGTTGAAATTTCAAACATTTTGTTAAAGCGGAACTGCTTTGTTAAAAATCCATTTTTTTGTTGTTGAAGATTTATCTGTTTGGTTGAAAATTAGCCTATTTTATTAAAAATCGGTTTTATTTAAAAATAAACGTTATTGAGTGAAAATTTAACTTTTCAATTCTTGGTTGAAAATTTATCTTTTTTAGTTAAAAATTCATCTTTTTGGGAAATAAATGAATCTCCTTGGTTAAAAATTCAGCTTTTTATCTTAATAGTTCAACTATTATAGTAGAAAATTTAAGAATTTTGTTGAAAATTAACTTTTTTTGTTGAAAATTAACTCTTTTGTTGCAAAATTAACTTTTTGGATGAAAATTCATATTTTCGGGTTAAAAATCCAACTGTTATGTTGAAAATTTGTCTTTTTTTTTGTTACGAATTCATCTTTTTTGGTAAAAAATTAATATCCTTTGTTTGAAATTCAGATTTTTGTGTTAAAGTTCAAATATTTTGGTAGAAAATTCCAGTATTTGGTTGAAAAATAACTTTTTTTTTTTGCTGGAAATGCATATTTTTTGTTTGAAAATTCAACTGTTTTGTAGTAAATTCGTCTTTTTGGGCAACAAATTACTTTTTTTGTAGAAATTTAATTTTTGTTGTTGTTGAAAATGCAACTGCTTGGTTGAAAATTGAATTATTTTATTCAAAAGTAGTTTTTTATGGTTGAAAATAATTTTCTTTATCTGAAAATGTACTATTCCAGGTTTGGTTTAAAATTGATCCTTTTTAGTTAAAAATTCATGTATTTTATTGAAATTTCTTCTTCTGGTTGAAAATTCAACTGCTTTGTGGAAATTGGAACATTTTTGTCCAAAAGTCATTTTGTGGTTAAAGATTCATCTGTTGTGTTGAAAATTCATGTTTACCAGTTGAAAAGTAAACTGCTTGGTTGAAAATTCATGTATTTTGTTGGAAATTCATTTCTTTTGCTAGAAATTTAATCTTTTTTGGTTGAAATGGCAACTGTTTTGTAGAAAATTAACGTTTTTGTTGAAAATTCATATTTTTGGCTTAAAAATTCAAGTGTTTTGTAGAAAATTCATCATTTTGGCTTCAAATTTCAAAAGTTTGGTAAAAATGCAATTATTTAGATAAAAATGAACTTTTGGTTGAAAATTCAATTGTCCTTTTGGATTGAAAATTTATCTATTGGTAGAAAAGTCTTTTTTTTTAGGTTCAAAGTTAATTCTATTTAATTGAAAACTCTACTCTTATATTTTTGTTTCAGAATTCAGCTCTTTCGGTGAAAATTTTACTATTTTGTTTAAAATTCTATTTTTTTTTTTGGCTAAAACAAAATTTTTTTCAACTGAAAATGTACTACTCCATGTTTGGCTTAAAATTGATACTTTTTAGTTAAAAATGTATGTATTTTGTTGAAAATTCGTCTTCTGGATTAAAATTCAACTACTTGGTTGAAAGTGGAACCACATTGTGAAAACTTCATTTTTTTGTTGTTGAAAATTGAGTTATTTGTTTGAAAATTCATGTATTTTCTTGAAAATTCATCTTTTGGTTGGAAATTAACCTAATTGTTTGAAAGTAGAACTACTTTATTAAACATTCATTTTTTGTTTGAAAATTTATCTGGTTAGCTGAAAATTAGTTTGTTAGTGGAAAATTCATCTTTTTTTAGTAGAATTTTAATCTCCTTGGTTGAAGATTAATCTTTTTGTACTGAAAATTCAACTATTTTGGTAGAAAATTCCACTATTTTGCAGAAAATGAACTGTTTTGTCGAAAATTCAACTGTTTTGTAGAAAATTTATTTGGTCGAGGATTCAACAATTTTGTTAAAAAAATAAACTATTTGGTTGACATTTTTTGTTTTTGTTGGAAATTCATATTTTCGGATTAAAAATTAAACTGTCTTGTAGAAAATTTATCAATTTGACTTAAAATTTCAACAGTTTGGCAGAACATTAAACTATTTTGATAAAAATTAACTTTTTGTTAAAAATTCATCATTCCGGCTTAAAAATTCAATTGTGTTATAGAATCTTTGTCCTTTTGACTTGAAAATTCAACCATTTGGTTGATTTTTTTTCTTTCTTGACTGAAAAATATTTCATGTTTGAAAATTCCGCTATTTTGTTGAAATTTGACTTTTTTAATGAAATTTACCTTTTCGGTTTGAAAAGTTAAATGTTTTCTACAAATTCGACTTTTTAACTTGAAAACTCAAGTCTTTTGTTGAAAATGCGTGTTTTTGGATTAAAAATTCATATCTTTTTTTAAAATAATTAATTTCACTATCATTCCCTTATTTTCAAATATTATATTCTAAACATACTTTTTTTTTTGTTTTTAGTAATATTCTTTAATGTACGAATTAATTACCTAAAATTTTATTAGCAACTTGCAAATTTTATTTTCAACCAAGGAGATTAATTTTATAATAAATGATGAATTTTCCACACACAAAAAAAAAGAATTTTCAACAAATTACATACATTTTCAACTGAATAGTTTGAACAATGAATGTGATGGTAGTCCTTTTATTTGATAAATTTTTAGTTCATATTTATTTCTTTTCTAAAATTTTTAAAATAAATAGTTGAATTTTTAAACTGAAAAAAAATTGTTAACAAAAAATTGGGCAGTTACATTTTCATTTAAGTGAATTAATTTTCAATAAAAAAAAAAGAATTTTCTATAAAACAGTTTAATTTTGTACCAAATAGTTCAATTATCTACCAAATTGTTGAATTTTGAAGCTAAAAAGACGAATTTTCTACAAAACAGTTTAATTTTCAATCTGAAAATATGCATTTTTAACAAAATTTTGTTAACAAAAAATTGTTAACAAAATTTGAATCTTCTACAAAAAATGTAATAGTTGATATTTCAACTAAAAAGATTTTAATTAAAAATAACAAACAGTTGGATATAATAAACAAAAACGAATTTTTAACAAAATATTTGAATCCTTAACTAAAACAGAATAATTTTCAACTAAACAGTTGCATTTTTAACCAAAAAAATTGATTTTGTAACAAAAAATACGAATTTGCAACAAAATACATAAATTTTCAACCAAATATTAAAATTTTCTACCATACTGTTGAATTTTCAAACCAAAAAACGAATTTTCAACAAAATAGTTAAATTTTCAGTTAAAAAATTAATTTTTAACAACAAAAAAAACTACTTTTCTATTAAAATTATGGATCTTCAAACAAAAAAATTAACCTTTAAGAATGTAGTTCATCTTTCAACCAAGGAGTCGAATTTTCAACCTAAAATATGAATTTTCAAGGAAAAATGTAATAGTTGATATTTCAACAAAAAAGATTTTTATTTAAAGTAAAAAAAGTTTGTTAAAACCAACAAAAACGATTTTTTAACAAAATACTTCAATCCTTAACTAAAACAGAATGATTTTCAACCAAATTGTTGAATTTTTAAGCCAAAAATACGATTTTTCTAAAAAAACAGTTGAATTTTCAACAAAAAGCTTCTTTTTTGACCGAAAAATATTCATTTGTAACCAGACAGCAGCATTTTTAACCAGAAAAAGTGAAATTTTCACAGAAAGAGATGGAGTTTCAAAAAAAAGAATGTTTAACAAAATAGTTGAATTTCTAAGAAACAAAATTTGTTAATCAAGAGTGAAAAAATTGCAATAAAATTCTTGAATTTGCAAGCCAATAAGAGGAATTTTCAACCAAATAATAAAATTTTCAACCAAAAAAGAGGAAATCTTAACCAAAAAGTTAATAGTAGAATTTTCAACCGAAAAGAATGAACTTTCAACCAAAAATAATTGAATTTTCTTATTGGTTTCTATTATTCAGTTCGAATTTAAGTAGAAAAATAAAAAAAGGGGAAAGACTGAAGACTATGTTAAATAAATAGAAGTTTTGATAATTTATAGACTAAATAATAACATTTTAAATAAACATTGAAGTTTATTTCTAATACTTTTAAAATATCAGGCAAGAAATCCGGAAATTTTGCTTAAAAGATAAAGTTAATTTTCCATTGCACACATTTTTATTTCAATTAAATTTTTGCAAATCTGTTACAATAATTACTCTATTTTTTATAAATAACAAAAAAAGTATCTAAAAACTAGGTTTTTATTTTGTCTAGGTGCTGGTAAAAGTTTAGTTGGAGTGACTGCCTGTTGCACCGTCCGGAAACGTGCCCTCGTTCTCTGCAATTCTGGTGTTTCAGTCGAGCAATGGAAAACACAATTTAAAATGTGGTCCACAGCAGATGATTCGATGATTTGTCGATTCACGAGCGAAGCGAAAGACAAACCCATGGGCTGTGGAATTTTGGTCACTACTTATTCTATGATCACGCACACCCAAAAACGATCCTGGGAGGCTGATCAGACGATGAAGTGGCTTCAGGAACAGGAATGGGGAATTATGGTTTTGGATGGTAAATTATTATTATTATTATTAATTTCTCTAGTTTGGACCTTTTATTCTTTTTTTTTACATAACAGATTATGGGCCCAGGAAATGTCCAAGAATTTTATGAGACCGGAAAAAACCGGGAAATGACAGTGAATTTATTTGTTGACCGGGAATTTTACAAATTTGTAGGGGAAAAAATCTGTCCAACTTGGATTTCAACCGTTTTTTAAATAATTAGTTAAATTATCTTTTTCAATTATATGATTCAGTTTAGAATGCGCAATTCGAAAATCTTTCACTTTAAACATTTTCCATTTTCGATTTTAATTTTTAAGCGTACACTTTAATTAAAAGAATTTTAAAATGCAGAGAATTAGAAGCGTTTGAAATCGAAGATCTTGGATACAAAATATTTTTAGTTGATCAACTGTGAATGTAAATTAATTAATGATTTTTAAAATTGAACTGTACTTTTAGGAATAAAAAGTTGATAATTGATTTTAAAAGACGATTCGGAGTCAGTTCACAATTTTAGAATTTTCAGATTGTATCGTTCAAATTAAACTGTTTTAATTTGAAAGTCTTATTAGTTAAACAAATATAAACACCCGATTGAAACTTTATAAAATATTTTCAATTTTAAAATAACTTCAAAGTAATATATTCATAATTGAAGCATTTGATTGAATTTCAAATATTGTTTCAGTCTAAAATGTTCCATTTTTAAACAGAAATTATAAATCAAATATTCAAAACTAAAAACAAAACCAAAATAAACTTTAAACGTTAAATTTTCAATTGTTCTATTTGAAAAAACTTAATTTGTAAGTAAAATTGTTGAATTTTGATGTATAAATAACAATTGAACACCTATTATTCTCAGAAAAAATTCGAGTATGTTGAAGAGATTTTTAGAACTTTTGAAAAAATTCAAAATGATTTAAAAATTTGAAATGATTTCAAATAATTTAAACGAGGTTTCTATGTGCGTGTACCAAAAAAATGGGCTACTTGTACCAAAATTTCGGTGCAAATAGCCCACGGCCTAATTTAAAGCAAAATATGTACATATTTTTGCATATTTCGAACAAAAAATTTAGAATCTTTTTAAGCATTGTGAAAGGCTTTAAAAGAATAAAAAACATTTCCTTAAGATTTCTAGGAAAATTGAAAATTATTTTTTATTTTGAAAAATGTATTTCAAGAGCATATTTAAAAACATTTAAAACGATTTACAAAATTGTCAAAAATGAATGTGGAAGATTTTAATGAAATTTTCGTTATTTGGCAGGATTTTAAGAAAATTTTAGGAAAAATTTGAATTATTTTAAAATATGTTTAGAAGTTCTGAAAAAATTTCAAAAATAATTTCAAATGTGAAAAAGTGTAAAACAACATGTAGATTTTTCAAGATTTTGGAATACAATTTTGAAGCATTTTTAAGATTTTTAAACTATTTAAAATAAACAAAATTTAAGTTTTAATTTAAGAAGTGTTCAGCTTATAAAAAATGTAACTGCTCAATTTTTAATTCAATGATTGACCGAAATTTTTGTTTTCATTAAAACGGATAGAAAATGCTAGAAAATTCAACTGTTTGGTTGAAAATTAACTTCTTGTTGAAAATTATAATTTCCAGTATGAAAATTCAACCATTTGGTTAAAAATTCATGTATTTGTTAAAAATTTAAGTATTTTGGTAGAAAGTCCAAATTTGATCGAAAATGAACTTTTTTGTCGGAAATTTAAATCTTTTGTAGAAAATTCGTCGTTTTGGTTTTAAAATGCTAGAAAATTCAACTATTTGGTTAAAAATTAACTTTTTTGTTGAAAATTTAACTCTTTTGAAGAAAAGTCGTCTTTTTGGTTTGAAAATGTTAGAAAATTTAGCTACTTGTTTGAAAATTTACCTACTTTGTTAAAAAATCAGTTTTTTGGTTGAAGATTCATAATTTTAGTTGAAAATTCATCTCTCGTTGAAATTCTAACTATTTTCTTTCAAATTTGATTTTTTTGTAGCGTCGAAAATTGAAATATTTTGCTAGAAAATTCAACTATCTGGTTGAAAATTAACTTTTTTGTTGAAAATTTAACTCTTTTGTTGAAAATTCGTCTTTTTGGTTTGGAAAATGGTTG
>JAABKJ010014138.1:0-10166 GCA_011634705.1 Andricus grossulariae
AGGCGTAGCAACCGTGCCGAAAGCTGAATGGCACCTGGGTGAGGTGTCTCAAACGGTGACTCTGGGATACCGGGCGAGCTCTCAGAGTATGCAGCCTTATCCTTGCATGCGGGGCTCTACATCTAAAGATGTCGTTCGATCTGACGATGTCTTTAAGATATCGTAAAGACACCTTAACGACATGGACATAGGATGTCGTTAAGTTGTCGTGAAGATGTAAGGATGTCGTAAAGACGTTGTCAAATTTTGTGCCTACTAGGAACCTGCATGGGAACCCATATGGGTTCCTTTATGAATTCCTGTCTCAAATCACGATCTAAGATAGGAACATAGGATGGGAATCTATATCGTTTCTTATTATGGATTTTTATGAAGGTTCCTATATGGATGGATTTGCAATTAATATTTAAGGAGTGCGTAGTAGTTTTCTTAAAAAGCTACGGCTGCACAGTATTTTTGGGGGATCTTAAAATTTTCTGGCTGTGCTCACAAAACTTGTAAAACATATTTCATTTCAAAAAAGTTATAATCCCATGCGGGATTTCATGTATTATCAATTTCCAGTGGACACCAAATTTGACGACCTCTTCACGATATCGTAAAGACACCTTGACGACATGGACATAGGATGTCGTAAAGTTGTCGTAAAGATGTCGGAACAATGTCGTAAAGACGTCGCCAAATTTGGTGCCCGCTGGGTTCATAGGTTTCCATAACGGTATTCATATAAGAACCCATGTGGAAACCACAAAATATTTCACATCCTATCTCAGATCCTAATTTGAGACAGGAATTCCAAAAAAAATCCCATATGGGTTCCCACATAGGTTCCCATGTAGTTTACTATGTAGGCTCTTTTAGCAGGGACCTATTCCAATTCCCCCATGTTGAGATATTCCAAGTATTCTAAACATGAAAGTAAATGATAAATGTGCGTATAGTAATACATTCTACACTTGAAAATATTACTATTCAGACATTTATGACTTACTTTTACGTTTAGAATATTTTCTCCAAGAAGGCGTATGCAGTCCTATGTCAAGATGTGCCAACCATCCTAATCTTCCTGAAATTTCCACTTATTCTAGCATGGCCTTGACGTAACGAGGTGTGGGCAAAAAGTACATAGACTGATTTTTTTCTGAAAACGTGGCAACGCTGTAGTCAGCCAGTAGGCACCAAATTTGACGACGCCTTTACGACATCGTTACGACATCTTTACGACAACTTTACGACATCCTATGTCCATGTCGTTAAGGTGTTTCTACGATATCGTAAATACATCGTCAGATCGTACGTTAGTCTTAATTTAAGCTGTAACTTTTTGAAATAAGTGGTTGTTGCTATAATGTTTGTTATTTTTCCTAATTTTTACACATATTATAGTTTTATGAGGAAATCAGCAGAGTGTTTTGAATGTAAAATTTTTGGATTTTCTAAGCAAAGCCTTACTTTCAAACATTTGTAACTTTTTTCTTATTGCCTTGAACAAAATTAAGTTATATTATATGCTACAAGAATAAATATTTTTTTCAAAAAGTGGGGCATAAAGCAACTATTCTTAAACTCCGCGGTGTTGCCCACGACTTGCGTTTGAAATTCCCTGCATTACCAGAAGGAGCTCAAATTTGCAGTTCATGTAGATACTAAGGATACCATTGCAGAGCCTTCTGGCAGAGATAAGGTAGATACTGAGGATCACGAAATTATTTCTGACGATGACGAAGGTCAGCTATATGACAGCGAAAAAGATTAAGATGTCTTAGACACCAAACTGCAGTATGAAAAAAACCATAAAGCTGGTGTTGAAGTACTTGGTCAAATCATCGAAAAAGGCAATTCCTCTAAAGATCTTCAAGAACAATTTCAATTTCTCTCGCTTGCGTCAAAATCTCGGGGAAAAGAAAACTGATGCAGGTGCTCAATACATCAGGGCGAAAAGAAAGATATATCCGAAAATTAGTTTCAGAGCATGGAATTCTTACGCTTCAGAATCCAAAAAGAGGAAGATCATTGACTCCTGAAAGTAAAACTCTAGTAAAAAACTTTTATGAACGAGATGACATAAGTCGAATGATGCCAGGGATGAAAGACTCTGGGTCGATCAATAATGATGATGGAACTCGTTCACATGTTCAGAAATGGTTACTACTGTGTAATGTCAACGAGTTATATACTCAATTTACATCAGAACAGGCCTGAAGATCAGTATTCTGAAATTTTCAAAACGCAGACCTCGTCATTGTGTTCTAGCAGGAAGCAGTGACACTCATAATGTGTGCGTTTGCATGCATCATGAGAATATCAAGTTGATGTTGAATGAAATAAGTATTCAACATTTAACCGAGGATACTGTCCTGGTGCTCACAAATTAGCACGACTGTCCAGATGTTATTTTATGTCCTAACTCTTTAAGATCTTGTCATTTAGGAGTGTGTGAAAACTGTCCAGGTACTGCAAACTTGAAAGATAACATGACAAAAGCTTTTGATGAACGTTGTATTATTGAAGTGAAATTTGAAATTTGGTTACAGACCGACAGATTTAATAGATACTGATGAATTCCTAGATGAATTCTGTGAAAGGCTGTTGAAATTAGAAACTCATCACTTTACTACAAAGGAGCAATCTTTTTTCAAAAATCTAAAGGGAAATTTATTGCCTGGGGAGTTTTTGATTTGCTTCGATTTCGCTAAGAATTGCGCGTTCATAATTCAGAATGCAGCTCAATCATTCCACTGAAATAACACCAAAGCCACAATATTCATTGTGGTGATCTATTACAAAAAAGATAGAGAACTTAAGCATGTAAGTATCGCAATCATATCTAATAGCATTTTAAAAATAAGAGTAGCTTTGCTAATCTCCAAGCCCATGAAGAAGATTTTGGCATCCAAGTTGAATGGAACTTCCATGGTACATCTCATGGTAAGGTTGCATGTGATGGTATAGGAGCGAATATAAAGAAACAAGCAGCACGTTCAAGCTTACAATCTTCTCCGAAACATCACATACTCACTCCCCATGTTTTGTGTCAGTGGGCAAAGAGTAACTGTAAGGAAATCGAAGTTTTTTGAGCAGCAAAGAAAATCATGCCTTAGCCACCGAGTTACTGAAAACCAGATTTGACAAAGCTGTTACGATACCAGGCATATTACAGAACTACACTTTCATTCCCTCTCAAGGTGGAAAACTTCAATTCAAAATGTTTTCGTCCTCTGAGAAACACAACATCTTCAGGAATGGCAAAAAACAGAAACCGCAAAAGAGGTCTGCAAAAAAAAACAACTGTTGAAACTATATCCAAAAAATCGAACAGAAAGACACATAATGTTACCATATAATATTACTCATTTCAAAAACTGGCACTAAAGCGTTGCACAAAGATCCACGACGTGAGCGCACTAGGGGAGATCGCGCGCCACTCGCCCTATTATGACATCTTGTTTACGTATCGTTCTATTACTCAAAGACGAATTAATTCGCCAATCTGAAAATTGGGGGTCTTATAGGAAACAATCTCAGCTTTCTTTTAAAACTATTTTGAAGAAAAAAAGTGTCGAAATTTTAAAAAAGTGAAATTTATTTTTGATTTTCATAAATTAGGGTCAAATTTGAACTTTTTTCAAAAATCGTTATAACCACTAAAAAGTGTGTAAAAAAATCTATCAAAAACGTCCGTAGTGAAATTTTGTTCAAGGCAATAAGAAAAAAGTTACAAATGTTTGAAAGTAAGGCTTTGCTTAAAGCCTCCAAAAATTGTACCCCCTCCATTTTGATAAATAATCATCAAAATTGATTAATTTTTGGTGTGGGGAGTAGTATATAATAGGACTAAAACTGTGCCAATTTTTAGCCCGATCGGACAACTTTCATTTTCAAAGTGGGTACACTTTAGAAATTATGCTCCATAGCTATGATGGGAGGATTATATCCCAGCAAAAAAGAAAGAATGGATATGGATTGGGGTGATTTAACATTTTGGGATGCGCGTGAATCCCGTTTTCTGAAACGTTTAAAAGAATTTAGACTCATTTAGATGACTTGAGACAGCGCGAATCGAATGCGTGTGAATTCATGTGAATGCGTGGTGAAGGTCAATTTGGAAAAAACTCATACAAAGTGTATGCGTCAAGATATGAAGCAGCGATCCCTCATGTATCAGTCCACAGTGTTCCCAATGAGCGACGGGACAATTTACTTAACATTTACAATAAATTCTGTATACCCCGCACGTTGGTTGGCCTGTTACGGATTAAATTGTATAAATCACCAATTGCTAAAATTTGCCGAGACAAAATGGGATGAATTCGAGTGTGTATCTTACTCTCACGAACTTAGACTAGACAAATTGACCAATATTGAAGCGTTTGCGTGCTGACGCAATGAAGTGAATTGGCTGATTTCAAAATTTTGCAGCGTATTTGTAAGAATAGAAAGATTTAAAATTGGAGTACCGTCTTCTTGAATTTAAAGGCATTGACACAGGGGTGTCTTAATCTTTTCAATTGAATTAGTAATAAAACTTTCTTTCTAAAAACTCATCACGATGGTATAATAGTATATTGTGGTGCTAGTGCGTGAATCACTTACGCGCACGTGCATCACATACTATTTTTTTTTGTTTTTGTTTTTTATCCCCGTGTGGGGTTGCTGGTCCCCCATCGGGTGCCTCCCAAGGTTGCGGATAGGGAAACGCCACCCAGATATGGGTGTTAGCGGGAAATCAAACACCTTGGGTGGACAAAAACCAGCTAGAGGAAGGAACTCCGATCAAGAAACCAGCCATGAGGAAGTATGCTAAAAACGAACATGGAACATGGAGGTTTTCTGTGTAAAGAAGAGGAACATGTGGCTAGAAATTCGTGACGGTGTAAGTAGCGCAAGGCGTCACCTGGACCAGCTTATCGGGAATACGAATTCTCTGAAAAATAAGTTCAGGTACCACGGAGAAGCGTTGCGCCAGACTGTGAGGCAGAGAGTCAACGAAGTGAAGAAGAAGGCGGGGTGAGGAAATGTGGCCAGCAGGGGAATCCAGACAAATAAAGACGCCGTGGTAACTCCCTCAGCCCAGTACCAGAAGAAAGAGAGGGAGTCCATTCTGAGCCCTTTAGAGGCGAGCACCTCGAGACCACAACAGCAGAAGTGGAGGATCCGAACTGCTGCAGTGACGACCTTAACACCTAAGAAGGACGAGGAAGGGGTGCCTATACAGGCAACCCAAGCTAGGAAGAAGAAGGTGAGAGAGAGGCGAGCTAGACCCGAGGCGGTTGTTATAAAACCTGCCGAGGGTTTAGGCTACGCAGAGGTCCTCAAGGACCTCAAGCGTAAGGTAAAACCTGACACTCTTGTTGTTAAAATTAAGGGTGTTGGATAACTCAGGAACGGGGAGGTCCTTGTGGAAGTGGGACCTGCAGCGGAGGCAGATCAAAGCTTTTCGCTGCTATTAGAGAAGTCATAGGAAAAGATATTAGTGTGAGGGAGCTTATCCCTGGCACTGAGGTCGAGGTCTTGCAGCTCAACACCACAACTGTTGCGGAGGAGGTTGAGGCTGTGGTCAAGGATTGGCTTTGAGCAGAATCACCTGAACAGATTAGAGTCACTCTCACGAAAAGGGGCTTTCAGAGGAGCGCTGAAGGCATTCGTGGAAGTAACAGAAGAACATGCGCAGAAAATAGTACAAGCAGGAAATCTGTAGGTGGGATGGGTGTGCTGTCGTGTACGGAAAAAGATGGAGGTGATGTGCTGCTATCGCTGCCAAGGCTTTGGCCACATGGCAGCAAGCTGCCGAGGTCCCGATCGGACAAAAGGCTCTTGGAGTATCTTACGATAAATTGACTATTGCCAATTCGATACGGTGAGTAGATTCCCGGTGGGCACAAAATTTCGCGAAGTATTAACGACATAGTTACGACTTCTTTATGAAAACTTTACGACATTCTATGTCCATGTGCCCACTTGGATCATTCTTAACCATAGAAAAAGAAATTATAAAAGAATAGAGTATATAAGAAAATAGTTGAAAAATATTCCTAAAATTGCTTACACCGAGTGAAGAATTTTTTAAAATACTTTTTTATGGTCATCCCGAAAGTTAAAAAGAAGAAAAAAAGTTGAAAAAAGTTAAGAAGTGAAATATGCTAATAAACCCTCATCCGCCGTAAAAAATTTCAACTGGCCAGAAATTTTCGTTTTGTGTTTCATTATTGCATAATAATAAATCTTGACATCTTATAAAATTTGATATTCTATCAAATTTGACATTTTATAAAATTTATCATTTTATAAAATTGTATAAGCTTTGATGATTATAGAAAATTTAGTGAAGACATGTTGAGAATCAAAGAATTTAATTACTGGCTTCAATCCAGTGGGAACCAAATTTGACGACGTCTTTACGACGTCGTTGCGAGTTCCTATGTTCATGTCGTTAGAGTGTCTTTACGATATCATAAAGACATCGTCAGATCGCCAAATTTTGTGTCCACTGGGTTCTCTAAATAACAACAATAATAGATACATAAATTACAAAATTCCTTTCTTTATTTATTCAACGTACAAAAGATGCAGGTGTACAGTTGTAATTTGATAAGAGATAAGCATGACATTCTGCTTGATCTTTTAAATAACAGCCTTTGATTCGAACAATATTAGCAAGTGTATTATTCACAGTGGACACTAGTTCTAAATTACCCAATGGGCACCAAATTTGACGACGTCTTTACGACATCGTTACGACATTTTTACGAAAACTTCACGAAATCCTATGTCCATGTCGTTAAGGTGTCTTTACGATATCATGAACACATCGTCAGGTCGTACGACGTCTTTACGATATCGTAAAGATATCTTAACGACATGGACATAGGATGTCATAAAGCTGTCGTAAAGTTGTCGTAACGATGTCGTAAAGACGTCGCTAAATTTTGTGTCCATGTCCTTAAAGTGTCTTTGCGATATCGTAAAGACGTCGTACGATATGAGGATGTCTTTACGATATCATATACAAATCTTAACGACATGGATACAGGATGTCGTAAAGTTGTCGTAAAGATGTCGTAAAGATCTCATTAAGAAATCGTTAAATTTGGTGTCCAGTAGGCATTTATTGCATTTTCTTCATTTGTAAAGTTGTCACTTCCATTGAAATCCTTGTTTTTTTCCCTTCTTTTCAAAGCGTGTGTATTCTGATAAACACTTTCTAATTCGCGTTTTCTTGTAGGTGCTTTTTTTTTGCAGCAGCAGGTTTTTTTAAGTAAGCAGGGTATCCGGGGAACAATTTAGGTATAGCTCCTTTTTGCAACTGAGCGCATTTATAAGGACTCTAAAATAAAAAGTGTTCGAGTTGTTTTTATTACAGATTTATTTTTCTTTTAATTCAAGAAGAATGCAATTACAAATTATAACTCTTTAGCAGCAACAAATAAAAATATATTCATAATAAATGTATAAATGAAGGCAGAAGCGAAGGAGCCTTTTTTTCTAGGTGGGGGCAGGGGCATGGACTTATAATATTAAATGGCACCATTGGTACATATTATAATAATATTATACTATGTAACATTTTTTAAATAAATTATAAATAATAAATAAACAATAGATAGTAAATGATACATAATAATAAATAGTGAATACAGATATAAAATTCATATTGTCAAAGATTTCACAAAGATTTAAATAATTTTAAAAATATTATCAGATATTTCAAATATTCCGTAGAAATCTCCAAAGATCTTACAAAATTTTTAATTATTTCCCAAAGATTTTAAAGATTTTACAAAGATTTGAAATATTTCGCAAAGATTTCGGACAGATTAAAAATATTTCATAAAAATTCCGGATAGATTTCAAAGACTGCACAAAGATTTCAAAGATTTCCCAAGGATTTCACAAAGGTTTCAATAATTTTACAAATATTATCAATCATTTAAAAAATTTCGCAAAGATTTCAGAAATATTTCAATGAGTTCCCAAATATTTCACAAATACTTTAATTATTTCACAAAGATTTTAGGTAGATTTAAAAATTGTGCCCCCTAGGGCTTCGACGCTTCTGAATGAAGGGTAATCAGGTATTTTCACTTACTACTCATTTAAAAAAAAACGGTTTGTTTTCCCCTCAGCAAGTGCAACAGCAAACAAAATTAATCAATATTTTTCGTAATTTTCAGAATAAAAAATAGGTACGAACTTAATCTATTCAATGTTCCATTTGAGTAGGATACAAAAAAAAGTTACGGTTATTTAAGGATTAAATTAGAAGGCTACACAATGTGTGATATTAAAGTCAAATTTTTCTTCTTTAACAATTCATGTGACCGAAATCTTAAATTAATGCCACTTTTTTGTATTTTGCACCAATAGATCATTCGTTACATTAACTTGAAACAAATGTTTATTCTGAAAATTACGAAAAATATGAATGAATTGTGTTTCTTGTTGCACTTGCTGAGGGCAAAACAAACCTATTTTTTTAAAACGAGTAGTAAGTGAAAATACCTAATAATACAGTTTATTGAATACAAAATAATTAACTTTTGTTTTATCTTTAAATTGTGATTTCGATTTTACAGTAACTATTTATAATTAATTACCTTTCCCAAAATAGTGCCATCGGATTCTTTTAGAATTTTCTTGTGGAGAGTGGCTTCCTTTGAAAAATGTTTACTGAAAACGAACTGGCCAGTTTTCATAGTAAAATTTTTCCGAACTAAAGCTTTCTGCCATAATGCTATAATAGCTGGCTCTTTTGAAACGACGAAAAAATTAATTTTTTCATATTCGGGATCTTCGGGTTCTCTGAGTTCACTGTTATTACCGGATTTGCAACCCGGAGCGATACACATCGGCATACCCAGTGAACACCAAATTTGACAATGTCTTGACGACATCGTTACGACATCTTCACGATAACTACGACATCTTATGTCCATGTCGTTACGGTGTCTTTTAGATATCGTGAAGACATCGTCAGATCGTACGGCGTCTTTACGCTATCGTAAAGACACCTTAACGATATGGACATATGATGTATTACAGTTGTCGTAAAGATGTCGTGAAGACTTCGCCAAATTTTGTGCCCGCTGGGTAATGAATGCGATAAAAAACATAAAACTACTAGTAGAAAACTCTGCCTGACCATTTGCACAATAATTACATGAAGAAACCGTTTTATTGTTACATTTTTTATAGTTTGTTATGACTTTACATGACAAAAGCCACCCAGTGGACACCAAATATGACGACGTCTTGACGACATCGGTACGACATCTTTGCTACAATTTTACGACATCCTATGTCCGTGTCGTTAAGGTGTCTTTACAATGTCGTAAAGACATCAGCAGCCAAATTTTGTGTCCAATGGTCGATATGTAATGTCCACGGTCGTTATTTAAATGAAAGAAATGCAAAAATGACGTGTGTTTGTGCCAGACCACAGTGGAAATCAAATAGTTTAAAATGTAAAGGCAAGACATCAACTTTTAAAGTGCTCAGTAATCTTGTTGTCCGGAGAGAATGGGAATCGTGTGTCCCCAGCTTGAATTTTTTTCGTTCAAAGGCACGTATTTGCGAATTTCATTTTTCGGCGAACGATCCCAGCGGGCACAAAATTTGGCGACATCGTTACGACATATTTACGACAACTTTACGATGTCCTATGTCCATGTCGTTAAGGTGCCTTTTCGATATCGTAAATACGTCGTACGATCTGACGATGTCTACGATACCGTAATGACACCTTAACGACATGGACATAGGATGTTGTAAGGTTGTCGTAAAGATGTCCTAACGATATCATAACGATTTCGTAAAGACGTCGTCAAATTTGGTGCCCATTGGGATGTTGAAAGTTTAAAGCTGAAAGCTGATCAACAAGATATATTTTTTTTTTAATTTACAGTTTTAAAAGATTTAAAAAAGGGGAAAGTCATGCAACTTTCACAATATATGAAATCATTATGACTTTTTTATATAATAAACTAAGAAGGTTGAAGACTTCACTCATGCTTGAAATTAAAAAATTGCAACTGTAATAGATTTTTACCATTTAGATAAATTTTAGGCTTCGGAAGCTATGATCATGGTTCTTTAAAGCAACCAATCCCGACGCAACTGGAAGGTGTACGTCATCCACTTCTGCTCCTTCTGTCCTAGAAGGTAAGCAA
>JAABKJ010014139.1:0-10166 GCA_011634705.1 Andricus grossulariae
GCGCGATTGGATTGATTAGAAAAATATTCGAACTTTATTATAAAAATCAGTGAAAACCATTAAAGTAATCCCTTTCTGAATTAATTCAATTATTTAATTCCATTCAAATAGATACTATAAAATACAATAATTTTATATTAATATTAATTTTATATTTTAATTTAACAATCGCGTAAATTTAGGCCAGTAGAGATTAGTTCATCGTTATAGTTCTTTTTCATATTTAAATTATAAATGAGTATTTTTAATCTATGATACATTATTTTATGGATATTATTTTATAGAATTATCTTTACTGGTCTAAATTCTTTATTTGATATCAATATTTAAATAATGTTACTTAAATATTGATTATGTAGTGGTGAACAAATGTCTCTCTAGCCTCGCTGGGATTCGAACTCAGATCTTCAGTTTACCGGTCCCGATAGCATCTTTAGTTGTATACAAAAAATATTATAATCAAACATTTTTTACTGGTTTTTCTTCTTTTTGTCAAGGTTAATATTTGGGGGAAATTTGATGTCACTTTGGAATAACAAACAATAATTAATGAAACAATGAGAACCTTCATGGAAAACAAACGGCGTTGTTGGGGTAATTAATTTGCTTCGAATAGAATTTTTTGAGATCGGGAAACGAAACAGAAGCAATTACTCTATTCAGAGTTGGCTGCTTGCTATGAAGATTACCATTTTACTCCGCTCACCTTTGACTCGTGAGAGTGAATCTGTGATTCCATTGACGGGTTTCCATTCATTCCTCTAGTGAATATTTTGCAGCTCCCGGTTGTTTCTGTCAAGAATAGGAAGAAAATAAAAAAGCAAAAGATGAAAAGAACGAACACGAGTCGTTTCCACATATCCATAATACCAAGCCTGTTAGAATATCAAGAAACACTTTATTGACATTACAAGGTACAATGCCTCATTGGTTGACCTATCACATGTGTCTAGCATCCGTAAATTTATTGCGAGCCTCTATCTTGTTCAAGCATTTTTCCCTCGAAAATATACGCGACGACTCTGAAGCTCTATTCCTTATTAACACTAGAATACGAAAGGTCATCGATTTTCGAGCCAAATAAATAATCATTGTTTCAACAAATCTTATTATTTCGCATTAACATAAACGTGAGAAAATTAGACTATTTATGGAACATGCTGAATGCGAATCCTTTCAAAAGCAGGATAAGACTTTTGCCATCACTTTTCGTGAAAAAAAAGCCTGAGTACCACCACAAAGTTAAAAATAAACGAACAAATTGCTGTCAAAATGAAGGCTATTTATGCATATTTTGTATAAAGATCTCCCCGCTGAAAGTAAAAAAAAAAATAGAGATCCTATCTTTTTGAATAATTTTGAATCTTTATGACAGAATGAGATAAAGAAAGGGTATCCCATTCTATCTGCTTCTCAATCTAAATTCACGTCTATCTTTTTCAATACCGTCTTTTCTATCTTATTCTATCATTTATCTATCCACGTCAATCTTTTACAATCTCTCTGTCAATCTAAATTCCCGTTTATATTTTTTAACCTCCTCTTCTCTACCTCACCGTATCCTACATCTATCAACGTCAATCTTTTTCTAACTCTTTCTAAATCTAAATCGACGTCTGTTTTTTTCAATTTCCTTTGCCCTATCTCATTGTATCATCCATCTATTAATGTTTATCTTTTTCTATCTATTTTCCAATCCAAATTCACATCTATCTCTTACAATACCCTCTTCTCTATCCCATCTTATCCTTTATTTATCCACGTCAATATTTTTCTATCCCTTTGTCACTCCAAATTCCCGTGTGTCTTTTTCATTCTCCTCTTATCCATATCATTGTGTCATAAATCTATCAATTTCTTTCTTTTTTGATCCCCTCTTCTCTATCTCATCCTATCATTTATCTATCCACTTCAATACTTTTCTATCTCTCTGCACCCATCTATATTTTTTAATCTTCTCTTTTCTATCTCATCTTATCCTACATCTATTATCGTTTATCTTTTTCTATATCTTTGTCAATCTATTTCACGTTTATCTTTTTCAATCTCCTCTTTTCTATATGGGACTATCCTATGTCAACCCAGGTCAATCTTTTTCTATCCCTTTGTCTATATAAATTGACGCCCATCTTTTTCAATTTCCTTTGCCCTATTTCATTATATCGTGCAGCTATTAATGTTTATCTTTTTCTATCTGTTTTGTAATCTAAATTCACATCTATTTCTTTCAATACCCTCTTCTCTATCCTATCTTACCCTTTATTTATCCACGTCAATATTTTTCTATCTCTCGGTTAATCTAAATGACCGTCTATCTTTTTCAATCTACCCCTTGCCTATCTTATCGTATCATACATCTATCAACGTCTATCCTCTTATATCTATATTTCAATCTAAATTCCAGTATATCTTTGTCATTACCCCCTTTTCTAACTCATCCTATCCTTCATCTATTCATGTCAATATTTTTGTATATCTGGTAATCTAAATTCTCGTCTATCCTTTTTGATCTCCTATTTTCTATTTCATCCTATACTACATCTATCAACGTCTATCTTTTTGTATCTCTTTCTCAATTTAAATTCCCGTCTATCTCTTTCAGTCCCCTCTTCTCTATCTCATCCTATCCTTTATCTATTCATGCCAATCTTTTTCTGCCTCTGCTCATCTAAATTCCCGTCTATCTTTTTCAATCTCCTCTTTTCTATCTTATCCTATACTACATCTGCCAACGTCTATATTTTTGTATATCTTTGTCAATCTAAATTTACGTCTACCTTTTTCCATCTCCTCTTCTCTATCTCATCTCATCCTTTATCTATTCATGTCAATCTTTTTCTATCCCTGGTAATCTAAATAGACTTTAAAGGATGTAGTATAGGATGAGATAGAGAAGGGGAGAGTTAAAAAGATATACAGCTAGGAATTTAGATTAACAGAGATACAAAAAGATTAACATCAATGAATACAGGCCAGGATGAGATAGAGGAGAGATACTTAAAAATAGATAGACGCGAATTTAGATTGGTAAAGAGACAGAATAAGATAGACGTTAATAAATGTAGGATACGATGAGATGGAGAAGAGGAGATTAAACAATATTGTTGGGAATTTAGACAGAGAGATAGGAAAATATTGACGAGGGTAGACGAAGGATAGGAGAAGACAGAAAGAAGGGGGTATTGAAAAAGATATACGTGAATTGAATTGAAAAAGAAGATAGAAAAAGAGAGACGTTGATAAATGTATGATACGATGAGATAGAGAGAAGGAGATTGATAAAGTTAGACGGAAATTTAGATTAACCGCGAATTGGAAAAATATTTACGTGGATAGATGAAGGATAGGATAAGATAAAAAAGATGGTTTTCAAAAAGATAGACGTGAATTCAGATTAAAAAATAAATAGAAGAAGATAAACTTTGATAGATTTATGATGCGATGAGATAGGAAAGAGGATACTTAAAAACGTAGACTTGAATTTAGATTTATAATGAGATAGGAAAAGATTGACGTTGATAGACAAAGGATAGGATGAGATAGAGAAGAGGGTACTGAAAAAGGTAAACGTGAATTCAGAATGAAAAAGGGATAGAGAAAGATAGATGTCGATAGATGTAAAATGCGATGAGATAGAGAAGAGGATATTAAAAAGTATATATGGGATTTTAGATTGACGGAGAGATAGAAAAATATTGTCGTGCATGGATAAAGGATAGTATAAGATAAAGAAGAGGGGATTGAAAAAGATAGACGGAAATTTAGATGGACAAAAGAGATACAAAAAGATAAGCGTTGATGAATGTAGGATCCGATGAGAGAGGAGAGGAGATTAAAAAATATAGATTGTAATTTAGATTGACAAAGAGATAGAAGAAGATTGACGTCGATAGATAAAGGATAGGATGAGATAGAAAAGACGGTATTGAAATAGATAGACATGAATTTAGATTGACAAAAAGATAGAATAGGATACATTTTCTCTATCTCTTTTTATGCTAAAGACTTAAAATTAATAAAAAATTGGATCTCTATCTTTTTACTTCCAACAAGGTGCCGCTAAATATAAAAAAGTTTATATTAATTTAAATATTAACTATTAAAAATGTCATTGAGAATTCTTCCCTTTTGGGTAACAATTAATCTACTTTGAAGCCAATTCAACCATTTCATTAAAAAGTAATTTTCTTGGTTAAAGATTTTTCATTTTAGTTCAAAATTTATCTCTTTGCTTGCAAATTTAACTATTTTGTTGAAAAATAATTTTTTGTTGGAAAAATTATTTTCTAACTGAAAATTTAACTATTCCAGTTGAAGATTCATTATTTAAGTTGAAAATTCTTCTCTTTGGTTGAAAATGTAAATTTATTGTTTAAAGATATTTTTTTGGTTGACAATTTTAACTGTAAAGTTAAAGATTTAATTTTTGGTGGAAAAATGATCCTTTTTAGTCAAATATTCCATTACTTCGTTGAAAATTCATGTATTTTCTGAAAATTCTTCTTTTTCGATAAAAAATTAATCTTCTTGGTTAAAAATTCAAATATTTCGTTAGAAGCTCATTTATGTTCATGAAAATTTTACAATTTTGTTCAAAAGTACCCTTTTTGGTTGAAAATTCGCTAGAGTCTAGCTTAGGCAAAGTAATCGACCATAATTCTTTACTTTTTGTTTTGTTTTGAACATATACAAGTATTCCCCAAATTTCGGACGAATTCTTAGTCCAATCACAACAAATTTCTTCAAAAACGATTATCAAATTCTTATCAATTACATTATTTACAGTTAAAAACATTTTTAGAGATTTCAAAAATATATATATTTTTAATAATGTGGAATAATTTTAACTCTAAAAAATTGTGGAAGATTCTCTTTTCTGCTGAAGTGTACGGTTCATTAATTTATGTAAATAAAAATTGTGGCCCAGATTACATTTTTATCATCTAAATGATCAAATTTTTTTTCTTTATTATACGTCCAGTGGTATCTGGACCGTTATGCCGTTACTGATTAAGTGGCACACGAGACGTCTGATTCACAATCGATGGCTGACCGACACTATGGACTCTTGCCTTACTTTTTCCAAATAACACGTCTACTTTCACCAAAATTTGATGATCATCAACCAAATTTTTTCGATGCACCTCGACACTTCGTTTTTTGAAATTGTAGAATTTCTGACAAATTATTCTCATAAGAATTAATTATTTCATGAAACTTAAAAGAAAATGTATATTTCTATTTCTAGGGGCGAGCTTTGCTCTATCATTTATAATAATCTACCCAGCGTGAATAAAATATAGAAGGGCATGATAAAAATAAAAGACCTATTCTCTTCCATAAATATTATTATTTCAAAATTTCTTTGTTTTTTTTTTGTAAAGCGAAATTAAGAAACATATTCTATTTTTGATAGCTAGAAAAAAAAGTGAGATCAAGTATTGGGATCCTAAATATTCTTTAAAATACTGTTTCTGAGATTTTTGATTTAACTTTGAATGCTGGTCTTTAAAATAAATAATTAAATAAAACTTTCTAATTCACAAAATAGTCTTCATCTTCCAAATCCGAATCCAAACCATCCTTTATCTTCGTCCTCCTTTTCAGGATAGGGATGATAATAATGATCGAAATGTTGAGGTACGGGGGCCCTTTGAACGACGACAATTTCCTGTTGAGTATTTTTGAAGGCATTAAAAATCAGGACGATCAAGGCAATTTTGGCAACCATTAAACTTCTCAAGAGCGACATTTTTATTTCGGCTAATGCTCGTGGCAACGAAAGAATCTGAAAATAAGCGAGGTTTGCATTAAATATAAAAAAATATGTGTAATATATTAGAATAAAATATAACGGAATAGTAGAGCATAGATTTAAGATAGCAGTACTGTCTATTCCTTTCACTGATTTAGCTCCATTTGATTAGTCCTACTATTAACCTACTCTTCCAATATATTTCTATGATAGGGTAAGCTATTTCATGGCATTTTTCAACAAAATTCCTGGCAATAAAATGTGCCGCCCACTTTATTGTACTTTATTTATTATTCCTATTCACTCTCATTCATCAGTTGGCCCTGCAATCTCAGCTTTTCTAGTTAAAAATACTGCTTATTTACTCCTACTCGCAAACGAACACCTCCCACTCTAAAATCCCCTCCTACTTAATATTTCTAATAAACAAATGCCGCCCAATTACTTATACTACTGAAGAAGCTTCTCCAACTTACCATGCCCACTGAATAAATCCCGCCCATTTAGACGTAACAATCGAAAAATGTATCCCACTTACTCTCCCTACCTAACAAACCCCACCCATTTACTCCTGCCACTGAATAAGATTCTCCCACTCACTTTTTCTACTGAATGAATCGCGCGCATTCACTCCTACTACTGACGAAACTCCTCCCACTTACCATGCCCACTGAATAAATCCCGGCCATTTAGACATAACAATCGAAAAATATATCCCAGTTACTCTCCCTACCTAAAAAATCCCGCTCATTCGATCCTGCCACTGAATAAGATTCTCTCACTCACTTTTTCTACTGAACTAATCGCGCACATTCACTCCTACTACTATAGAAGCTCCTCCCACATACCAAGCCTACTGAATAAATCCCGCCAATTTAGACCTACTAATCTAAAAAAATTTCCCACTCACTCTGTGCACCAAAAAAATCCCGCCTATTTACTCCTTCCACTGAATAAGATCCGCCCATGGCGCACATTTACTACTACTTATCAAGAAACTCTTTCAGTTTACCATTTCGAATGAATAAATCCCGCCAATCAGGAAGCTCTGTCCACTTACCCTCTCTACGAAAAAATTCCTCTCACTTTCCTTCTCCATTGAACACATCCCTTCCATTTGATACTTGCAATCACATGAGCTCCGCCCTTTTCCACCTGATTAAGCTAACCTCCGAAAAACACCGCCCAATATCATTCACCAATAAAAATACTCCACCCAATTTTTTAGCATTTATGAAAAACAGTTACCATCTTCATATTAATTACACTAGAGTCCCGCTATAGTGGCCGTCTTAGGGATACCCTTAATGGCCTTCACACTATCTCGGGACTCTCCAAACCGTTCTTCTTCTCCTCCTTGCTTGTGGATTCTCATATAGTGCCGAACCGTAAACATCGCATCTCCGCTGACCTTGCAAGTGCCTCCCTCTCGTCCCCTTGGACTGCCTAGTCCTGTATATCGGGAACCACTATAGCGGGACTCTAGTGTACGAGCCAAACTCAGCCCAATTCTTTCATTGATCTACAAAATCCGCCCTTTTATTAGAGAAAATCATAAAAAGCCTCCCACTTAAAGTTTAAACTATAAAACAGACCCTTTCACTTTCACCGCTTCAGAAGCTTCTCACTTCTGCCCGTTACAATTTTGTAAGCCTCGCCCATTTATTCCCTCCAACCAACAAACCCCTCCCATTCACTTCTACTATTTATTCCTACTATCGAGTAAACACCAAACATTGTATCTGATTCATTCGCAATTAGGCTCCTCTCGCTTATCAAACCCTCCACATTTATTAATCTAGACACATTCATTAGACTCCTCCTACTCATTATGCTCCTCCTATTGATCATCACCCTGTATCGCGTATTAGGCTCCTCCCGCTTATTAATTCTCACGCTGCTTGTTCAGTTCGTTGGACTTATTAGGCTCTCTCCGTTTATCAATTCCGCCTCATCTCTTTTATCACTTGAACTGTGCCACATATTTTTAAATTATTATTTTTTTGAAAAACAAATTTTTTTGTACCGCACACACGGAATGTTCGTTTTTAGGGGCATGTATTGCGTGCGAAATTTACCAATTCCGAAAGTGCGAAACAAAGCAGTTATCATTAAGACTTTTTCTAGCTATTGCGTTTGCGCACTTTGAGCAAAATTACTTTTTCTAGCTGTTGCGCTTGCGCATTTCGATTCATAATTACTTTTTAAGACTGCCGGAATCATAACCTCACTTCGTGATAAGTTGACGCTTGACAAACTGATTTTGAGTAGTGAATAGTGATTGGATCAACTCGAAGTGATAGCTTAACATTAATGAATGATAAATTACCATGAATTACCGAAAATTTTTGAAAAGCTGAAATTTCCAGCAACCAAGAACTATGATAATTTATTCCATAAATTTGCGGAAATTTTAGAGTTTCTTTCCAAAAAGCTTTGGATACCCTAATTTTCCGGAAATTTTCAGTAATTTATAAATTTCCTGTAAATTTCCAACATTTTTCGTAATTTCTGTTATTCAAAAATTTTATTTTTGAAAATTTCATTAATTTTTGATAATTTTTCCACAAATTTGGAAAATTTCCGGAAAATTCGTTGTTATTATTTCTTAAATCGAAGATTCCTCGCAACTGTTCTGAAAGTAGGCAATTGTACCGCTTGTGAAGTTTACAGTCAGTGGCGGATCCATGGTGAGGGGGGGTAAGCACCCCCCCCCCTTCCAAATCGAAGAATAATAGCAAGTTTCAAACTGACTGTGCCTACTTTCCGCACTTGTAGCACAATATTCTATTTTTTATAGAAAATTAATGTATCTTTTTCCTATAAATTTTCGCTAATTTACTAATTTTCAACCTAATCTAAAAATTCCTCTATTGCAAAAAGTAAACTTCACGCAAATATCCATTTGAATGGACATACAAAATAATAGATTAAAATAGAATAAAATATAAAAAAACAGAATATAAACGAATGAAATACGAGTAATATAGGATCAAATAGAATGTCATAAAAGAGAATAGAATGAAATAAAGTAAAACTAACAGTCATCAAAATTATAAAATTGTTATCTCTTATTTATTCCAGCGTTGGGTAAGAACTTGTTACAAGTAACTTAGTTACTGATTAGTTACGTTATTTTTAACTTTTAGGATAACTTTATTGCTATTTTTAAAAGTATAACTTGTAACAACTTAGTTACAATTTTCGCAGTAACATGGAACTTTTATTTTAGTAACTTTAAAGTAACATATTTTATGTTTCTTTATATATGTTCTATTAAGAAAGGTTTATGGATCAGTGATGGGTAGGAAATTAATCAATTTTGGTTGAGGATTCAAATATTTTTGCGAGAAATTCATCTTTTTTGTTAGAATTCAACTGTTTGACTTCAAATTAAAATCTTTTTGGTTGAATTGAAATAATATGAACTATTATATGTTTGTTTATAATTAATCTATTTAGGTTGAAAATGCATGTATTTCTTAGAAAATTCACCTATTTTGATAAAAAGTTCAGCTATTTCGGCGGTAAATAACTTTTTTGTTGAAAATTCATATTTTAGGTTCGAAAATGCAACTGTTTTGTAGAAAATTCGTCTTTTTGGTCTGAAAATTCAACAATTTTTTGGATTTCTTTTTTGTTGGTTCGAAATTCGGTTTTTTCGTTTCAAAATTTTTCTGTTTTGGTAGAATATCTCATTTTTTGTGTTGGATATTTAACTATTTTGATAGTCAAATTAATCTGATTTGGTTGAGGATGTTTTGGTTGAATTCAGCTGTTTGATTTCCAATTATAATTTTTGTTGGTTGAAGTAATATCAACTATTATATTTTTCGTTGCAAATTCATCTATTTCGGTTAAAAATGTATGTATTTGATTAAAAATTTAACTATTTTGGTAGAAAGTCCACCTACTTTGTTGAAAAGTAACTTTTCTGTTGAAAATTCATCCTTTTGACTTGAAAATTCAACTCTTTTGTTCAAAAGTGTTCGTTCTGGTTTAAAAATTCATTTCTTCCAGTAAAAAAATTTCATATTTTCTTGTTGAAAATACAACTGTTTGATTGAAGAAAAAGACTGAAAAATCTTTCTTGGTTGGAAATTCATCTAGTTATGATTTGCATAGTACCATGAAACGGAGGAATAGAATTACTAAAATTGAATATGTGAGTCTAAGTGAGATGTCCATTACTCAATTTGAATTTTATTTGAAATATATATTGTTCTTCACTTGGCGAAATATATTGTGTATTTCTTATTTACTTTAACTCATTTATCTATTTCGTTTTAAATTAAGTTTTTACATTCTCATTCATGAGAGTGTAATGTAATCGACCAAATTTGCGATCTCTGGTTTTTAACGGATCTTTACGTTTTGGCACTCACAGATTCCGAAAATCATAAAATTTTGT